>OZ019980.1:11003256-11123256 GCA_963970395.1 Ephialtes manifestator
TTTGATACTAGAATACATCATCGTATACTGATTTCATACTTCATACTCACTGGCGACACATTGGCAGAGTATTTTAACTTTTTAAATACTTTTAAATACTTTTTAATACTTTTTAATAACTTTTTTTTAATACTTCATACTTGAGATTTATTTAAAAATATTTAATACTTGAGACGATTATTTAATACTTTTTTTAATACTTCATACTTGAGATTTTTTTTCCAATATTTAATACTTGAGACTTTTTTTTTAATACTTAATACTTGAAGCAGAGTATTAACGGAGTATCAAGCAGTCCAATACGTCATACTTCGATACTTCGATTTTTGAGATTACTTTAATACTTTTTAATACTATTTTAATGCTTTCTTTTTTGCGCGGGATATCTATTGAAGGCCTTTTCAACTGTAGGTAACCAGACGTATTTCTGTATTACACTATGAAGGGATTTTTTCAGTCGTCGGTAATTCTACACATATCTTTAATATAGACAGCGAAAAATAGTTTTGCTTCAAAACTGATTAGCTAAAAGACTCGCAATTTTAAGAGAATATACAAGTTTAATAGTATGAAGGTGTCAGGACACTTATGCTCTTGTGATTGATTAATTATTTATTTTATACTGTTTTTATTGCTTTATTTTAGGGTATTCAAAATGAATTTTTTTCTCTTGAAGAACAAACAATTAGAGTATAGAAGGTAGAAACATTATTTCTGTATGCTGAAATAATATTCATTTACATTTTCTTCTTCTTCTTAAACAAGCTCGCAGAGAGTCGTCTTTTTTACAATTGTTGCCAGAGTAAGAGCATCCCCAATGCTGACACGGCGTCTTTGGAAAAACGAGCCGCGAATTGACCATGAGGAATCTCGCGTGCAAAAAGACGCTGATGCAACTTTAGGAAAAATATATATATGAAATGGGAATGCAGCATCTCGCTAATATGTATAATATATCATTTGTCTTTTTTCAGCAGTCATTATTAATAAGTTTGTCGCTTTTAAATTATTGTTTAATTAAATAGTTAAGTTAACAATTTAAATTACGCTAACGGTCGCAAAATGTATCCGCGCTATAACATTGCCGAAATCCCAGACGATTTTTATTGTAGTGTAGTTAATGTTAATAGCTTATCGTCATTAATAATTAGATTAGACTATATGTGTGGTGCATACGCAACGCTAGGCCACATTATTAGTGATTTTTACGCTTCGCACAGAGATCAGTGGACCTTCAGGGATGAGGACGAAGTGGTTTCCGGTGTAGCATGTATTTTAGTGTGCAGCAACGGCCCTGCGCATCGCTGTGAAATAGAATACTGCGACGATGACCGTGACACCGCCGAAGTATTGCTAATTGATGAGGGCCGCACAGTTTTCTGTGACTTAAGTCAATTGTACAGGGCACACCCTCTTGCATTAGCAATGCCTGCCCTAATAATTGAGTGCTCTCTGTACGGCTTGGACACGTTGGACATGTTTCATCCTATGGAGCATAATGCTCTAGAGGTGTTGAGGTTAATTCTGCTCCGAGCTCCCGGGGAAGAAGTACCTATTAACGCTGACGACTTCGGTGATGGGCATGTTTTTGTGAACCATGTGTTGTTCAGGGGTTCCGTGGTAATTTTTACCCTTAATGTGCCGCGAATCCGCCTCTTCGATCTACGCTTCGGGAACCTAGATGTCGGACGGTATACTATTGATGCCCTTGATCTTGGCATACCGTACGATGACGGAGAGCCCGATGATGGTTTTGAGGAGACAAATGCAGAGGAGGAGGAATAAGCAGTGCTAATAGGGCCTGTAAGTGTCTTCAATTAAATTTTGGAAAATATATTTAAATATATTTTTTAACAATTCTTAAATATATTTTGAAAATTTTTAAATATATTTTTTGAAAAATTTTAAATATATTTTTTGAAAAATTTTAAATATATTTTTTGAAAAATTTTAAATATATTTTTTGAAAATTTGTCAATTTTTCTGTTTTGTGCAGAACATTTGGTTTAAGCTGTGAGTCATTCGAAAGTGTACCACAAACAGTACTGTGTGCAAAAACAGTATTAGCGTAAGGTTAAAACAGTGTTAGTACTTATGTGTTATTATAGTATAAACTGTGTGTGCGTGCCGTTTTGAAGACAATCGGCCGTCTTGCGAGACCTGTGTCAACCCGTAGCAGCAGCATCAGGTACCATAATAATTTCTACTATACTATTAATAACTATTAATATAAAGGATAATAATTATTCATAACTATAATTAATATTTATACACCTCTATTTCATTGCATTTAAAAGTTTTAAATGAGTTAGAGGACAGTTATCAGTTCTGCAACTGCTAACTCTACAGATTCTGAAATCGAGACCTATTAGCGAGGACACGATGCAGTAGCATCTCCTCGGACACACACGTGCGTTAGTCTTAATGTCTCGGTAGTGAGATATTTTGCTGACCATGCAAAAAAAGATCTTTGCGCTGGTCCTAAGTAGCACCAGTATTCAGTCTTTCATCAAGTGTCAACCGTGTTACTCTACGAAAAAAAAATGTATCCGCGCGTGAGTGAAAGTGTGGTGGAAAGGGCGTTTTATGGGAAAGTAGTGCATGTGGAGGGCTCCGGTGTTATGCATATTCGCCCAGCCCAGATGTGTGCCTCTTTTCGGCAGCTTGAAAAACTCCTGCACATTACATATGTGCGGGAGGAGGAACTTCAGGCTGCCGAAATACGTAAATACACCCTTCGGGATTTGCAAGCGGGTGCTGTGATGTGCGTAGTGGTGCGAGACGGCCGTGCTATTCGTGGCGAAGTACAGCAGTACGATGATGACGGGTACTGTGACGTACTGCTCGTCGACACGGGCGAACGTACATACGCGAGTGTTGGTGAGATACGCTACCCCACGGCGTTAATCAGAATGGTTGCAGTAATGCAATTCCGCTGCACGCTGCAGAACATGCACCATGACGCCGTGGGGGCCCTTATCAGGGACATGTGCGGTACTGGCCCTGTGAAAATAATCATTAGGGCCCGGGACCCCATGATCGTGACGGTTGCCACTATACGCAACGTCGTAATAAGCGAATGGGTGAACCGATTTATGGCCATCACAGCACCCGACGATCCTGATAGATAAAGTGAAAAACAGTAGTGCTAGTGCGGTAATAGAACAGGAGCTTAGTGTAAAACAGGAAAACAGGTGTGTTAGTGTAGTGATAGTGATGGACAGGAGCGAAAAACAAGAAAACAGGCGTATTAGTGTAGTGACAAAACAGGAGTTTAGTGGTAAACTTAAGTGTTAGTGTAGTGATAGAACAGGAATTTAGTGTAAAACAGGTGTGTTAGTGTCGAGGGCACCACCAGCAGCAGCAGAAAAAGGTATTTATAACTTATTTTAGTATTATTATAAATATTATAATAAGTATTTACAGCTTATTTTAGTATTATTATAAATATTATTTTTTAAAAATAAAATAAAATTTAAACAATAGAGGGGCCCTAATCCCTGTCGATTGCGAAAGATTTCCGCGAGCAGCAGCGCGCTGCGGTATGTATATACCGTTGTGAGACGGGGCCACGTTGCTCGCAAGGAAAAATACTTTCTTTCGCTTTCCGGGTTTTAGATCTGGGCCCCCGATAATCTTTTTAAAAAAAAGCGGTCTTGCAGAGATTCGTCGGATTCTCTGCCCGCTCACTAATAAAATATTAATAATAATAAAATATAATTAATAAATAATATTACACTATATATTTTCAATAAATGTAAAAAAACGGTGCGCTATGACGACACAATGCCACTACCCCCACTCTCATCCCCACTCTCTCTCGCAGAAGCGGGGGAAAAAGGAGTGGGGATAGGAGTGGGGATAGGAGTGGGGGTCGCCATAGAGCACCGCTTACTATTATCAATAAATGTAAAAAAATAAAAAAAAAGGTTGCGCACTATGACGACACTACGCTCCTACCCCCACTACTACCCCCACTCTTGTACCCCACACTTTGGCGAAAAACCGAAGCGTGGGAGCAAAACGGAGTGGGGATAGGAGTGGGGATAGGAGTGGGGGTCGCCATAGTGCACACCCTACTACTTCCCAATTTTCAGGTCCCAAGTACTTACATGGTCTCGAAATTTTAGGTTTCGTCAAAAAATGCCCCAATCAGCCCGGTTCCAACAAATGTCGACGTTTCATGACATTTCTAATCGTATGGCATCGACATCCTAAATCCCAATTTTCAGGTCCCGAGTACTTACATGGTCTCGAAATTTTAGGTTTCGTCAAAAAATGCCCTAATCAGTCCTGGACCAAGAAATGTCCACGTTTCATGACATTTCTAACCGCATGGCATCGACATCCGAAATCCCAATTTTCAGGTCCCAAGTACTTACATGGTCTCGAAATTCTAAGTTTCGTAAAAAAATACGACAATCAGCCCGGCACCAAATAATGTCCACGTTTCATGACATTTCTATTCGTATGACATCGACATCCGAAATCCCAATTTTCAAGTCCCAAGTATTTACATGGTCTCGAAATTTTAGGTTTCGTTAGAAAATGCCCCAATCAGCCCTGGACCAAGAAATGTCCATCTTTCATGACATTTCTAATCGTATGGCATCGACATCCGAAATCCCAATTTTCAGGTCCCAAGTACTTACATGGTCTCGAAATTTTAGGTTTCGTCAAAAAATGCCCCTATCGGCCCGGGTCCAAGAAATGTCTACGTTTCATAACATTTCTATTCATATGACATCGACATCCGAAATCCCAATTTTCAGGTCCCAAGTACTTATATGGTCTTCAAATATTACGGTTCGTCAAGAAATGACCCAATCAGCTCTGGACCAAGAAATGTCCACGTTTCATGACATTTCTGATCGTACGGCATCGACATCCGAAATACCAATTTTCATGTCCCAAGTACTTACATGGTCCCGAAATTGTAGGTTTCGTCAAAAAATGCCCCAGTCAGCCCTGGACCAAGAAATGTCTACGTTTCATAACATTTCTATTCATATGACATCGACATCCGAAATCCCAATTTTCAGGTCCCAAGTACTTATACGGTCTTCAAATATTACGGTTCGTCAAAAAATCAGCCCTGGACCAAGAAATGTCGACGTTTCATGACATTTCTAATCGTATGGCATCGACATCCGAAATCCCAATTTTCAGGTCCCAAGTACTTACATGGTCTAAAAATTTTAGGTTTCGTCAAAAAATGCCCCAATCAGCCCTGGACCAAGAAATATCCACGTTTCGTGACATTTCTAATCGTATGGCATCGACATCCAAAATCCCAATTTTCAGGTCCCAAGTACTTACATGGTCTCGAAATTTTAGGTTTTGTCAAAAAATGTCCCAGTCAGCCCTGGACCAAGAAATGTCCACGTTTCATAACATTTCTATTCATATGACATCGACATCCGAAATCCCAATTTTCAGGTCCCAAGTACTTATATGGTCTTCAAATATTACGGTTCGTCAAGAAATGACCCAATCAGCTCTGGACCAAGAAATGTCCACGTTTCATGACATTCCTAATCGTTTGGCATCGACATCCGAAATCCCAATTTTCAGGTCCCAAGTATTTACATGGTCTCGAAATTTTAGGTTTCGTTAGAAAATGCCCCAATCAGCCCGGGTCCAAGAAATGTCGTCGTTTCATGACATTTCTAATCGTATGGCATCGACATCCAAAATCCCAATTTTCAGGTCCCAAGTACTTACATGGTCTCGAAATTTTAGGTTTCGTTAGAAAATGCCACAATCAGCCCTGGACCAAGAAATGTCTACGTTTCATGACATTTCTATACGTATGACATCGACATCCGAAATCCCAATTTTCAGGTCCCAAGTACTTACAAGGTCTCGAAATTTAAGGGTTCGTCAAAAACTGCCCCAATCAGCCCGGGGCCAAGAAATGTCGACGTTTCATGACATTTCTAATCGTATGGCATCGACATCCTAAATCCCAATTTTCAGGTCCCGAGTACTTACATGGTCTCGAAATTTTAGGTTTCGTCAAAAAGTGCCCTAATCAGTCCTGGACCAAGAAATGTCCACGTTTCATGACATTTCTAATCGCATGGCATCGACATCCGAAATCCCAATTTTCAGGTCCCAAGTACTTACATGGTCTCGAAATTCTAAGTTTCGTCAAAAAATACGCCAATCAGCCCGGCACCAAATAATGTCCACGTTTCATGACATTTCTATTCGTATGACATCGACATCCGAAATCCCAATTTTCAAGTCCCAAGTATTTACATGGTCTCGAAATTTTAGGTTTCGTTAGAAAATGCCCCAATCAGCCCGGGTCCAAGAAATGTCGACGTTTCATGACATTTCTAATCGTATGGCATCGACATCCAATATCCCAATTTTCAGGTCCCAAGTACTTACATGGTCCCGAAATTTTAGGTTTCGTCAAAAAATGCCCCAGTCAGCCCTGGACCAAGAAATGTCTACGTTTCATAACATTTCTATTCATATGACATCGACATCCGAAATCCCAATTTTCAGGTCCCAAGTACTTATATGGTCTTCAAATATTACGGTTCGTCAAGAAATGACCCAATCAGCTCTGGACCAAGAAATGTCCACGTTTCATGACATTCCTAATCGTTTGGCATCGACATCCGAAATCCCAATTTTCAGGTCCCAAGTATTTACATGGTCTCGAAATTTTAGGTTTCGTTAGAAAATGCCCCAATCAGCCCGGGTCCAAGAAATGTCGTCGTTTCATGACATTTCTAATCGTATGGCATCGACATCCAAAATCCCAATTTTCAGGTCCCAAGTACTTACATGGTCTCGAAATTTTAGGTTTCGTTAGAAAATGCCACAATCAGCCCTGGACCAAGAAATGTCTACGTTTCATGACATTTCTATACGTATGACATCGACATCTGAAATCCCAATTTTCAGGTCCCAAGTACTTACAAGGTCTCGAAATTTAAGGGTTCGTCAAAAACTGCCCCAATCAGCCCGGGGCCAAGAAATGTCGACGTTTCATGACATTTCTAATCGTATGGCATCGACATCCGAAATCCCAATTTTCAGGTCCCAAGTACTTACATGGTCTCGAAATTTTAGGTTTCGTCAAAAAATGCCCCAATCAGCCCGGTTCCAAGAAATGTCGACGTTTCATGACATTTCTAATCGTATGGCATCGACATCCTAAATCCCAATTTTCAGGTCCCGAGTACTTACATGGTCTCGAAATTTTAGGTTTCGTCAAAAAGTGCCCTAATCAGTCCTGGACCAAGAAATGTCCACGTTTCATGACATTTCTAATCGCATGGCATCGACATCCGAAATCCCAATTTTCAGGTCCCAAGTACTTACATGGTCTCGAAATTCTAAGTTTCGTCAAAAAATACGCCAATCAGCCCGGCACCAAATAATGTCCACGTTTCATGACATTTCTATTCGTATGACATCGACATCCGAAATCCCAATTTTCAAGTCCCAAGTATTTACATGGTCTCGAAATTTTAGGTTTCGTTAGAAAATGCCCCAATCAGCCCGGGTCCAAGAAATGTCGACGTTTCATGACATTTCTAATCGTATGGCATCGACATCCAATATCCCAATTTTCAGGTCCCAAGTACTTACATGGTCCCGAAATTTTAGGTTTCGTCAAAAAATGCCCCAGTCAGCCCTGGACCAAGAAATCTCTACGTTTCATAACATTTCTATTCATATGACATCGACATCCGAAATTCCAATTTTCAGGTCCCAAGTACTTATACGGTCTTCAAATATTACGGTTCGTCAAAAAATGCCCCAATCAGCCCTAGACCAAGAAATGTCCACGTTTCATGACATTTCTGATCGTATGGCATCGACATCCGAAATACCAATTTTCAGGTCCCAAGTACTTACATGGTCCCGAAATTGTAGGTTTCGTCAAAAAATGCCCCAGTCAGCCCTGGACCAAGAAATGTCTACGTTTCATAACATTTCTATTCATATGACATCGACATCCGAAATCCCAATTTTCAGGTCCCAAGGACTTATACGGTCTTCAAATATTACGGTTCGTCAAAAAATCAGCCCTGGACCAAGAAATGTCGACGTTTCATGACATTTCTAATCGTATGGCATCGACATCCAAAATCCCAATTTTCAGGTCCCAAGTACTTACATGGTCTAAAAATTTTAGGTTTCGTCAAAAAATGCCCCAATCAGCCCTGGACCAAGAAATGTCCACGTTTCATGACATTTCTGATCGTACGGCATCGACATCCGAAATACCAATTTTCAGGTCCCAAGTACTTACATGGTCCCGAAATTGTAGGTTTCGTCAAAAAATGCCCCAGTCAGCCCTGGACCAAGAAATGTCTACGTTTCATAACATTTCTATTCATATGACATCGACATCCGAAATCCCAATTTTCAGGTCCCAAGTACTTATACGGTTTTCAAATATTACGGTTCGTCAAAAAATCAGCCCTGGACCAAGAAATGTCGACGTTTCATGACATTTCTAATCGTATGGCATCGACATCCGAAATCCCAATTTTCAGGTCCCAAGTACTTACATGGTCTCGAAATTTTAGGTTTCGTCAAAAAATGCCCCAATCAGCCCGGTTCCAAGAAATGTCGACGTTTCATGACATTTCTAATCGTATGGCATCGACATCCTAAATCCCAATTTTCAGGTCCCGAGTACTTACATGGTCTCGAAATTTTAGGTTTCGTCAAAAAGTGCCCTAATCAGTCCTGGACCAAGAAATGTCCACGTTTCATGACATTTCTAATCGCATGGCATCGACATCCGAAATCCCAATTTTCAGGTCCCAAGTACTTACATGGTCTCGAAATTCTAAGTTTCGTCAAAAAATACGCCAATCAGCCCGGCACCAAATAATGTCCACGTTTCATGACATTTCTATTCGTATGACATCGACATCCGAAATCCCAATTTTCAAGTCCCAAGTATTTACATGGTCTCGAAATTTTAGGTTTCGTTAGAAAATGCCCCAATCAGCCCGGGTCCAAGAAATGTCGACGTTTCATGACATTTCTAATCGTATGGCATCGACATCCAATATCCCAATTTTCAGGTCCCAAGTACTTACATGGTCTCGAAATTTTAGGTTTCGTCAAAAAATGCCCCAATCAGCCCGGTTCCAAGAAATGTCGACTTTTCATGACATTTCTAATCGTATGGCATCGACATCCTAAATCCCAATTTTCAGGTCCCGAATACTTACATGGTCTCGAAATTTTAGGTTTCGTCAAAAAGTGCCCTAATCAGTCCTGGACCAAGAAATGTCTACGTTTCATGACATTTCTATACGTATGACATCGACATCCGAAATCCCAATTTTCAGGTCCCAAGTACTTACAAGGTCTCGAAATTTAAGGGTTCGTCAAAAAATGCCCCAATCAGCCCGGGTCCAAGAAATGTCGACGTTTCATGACATTTCTAATCGTATGGCATCGACATCCGAAATCCCAATTTTCAGGTCCCAAGTACTTACATGGTCTCGAAATTTTAGGTTTCGTCAAAAAATGCCCCAATCAGCCCGGTTCCAAGAAATGTCGACTTTTCATGACATTTCTAATCGTATGGCATCGACATCCTAAATCCCAATTTTCAGGTCCCGAGTACTTACATGGTCTCGAAATTTTAGGTTTTGTCAAAAAATGTCCCAGTCAGCCCTGGACCAAGAAATGTCCACGTTTCATAACATTTCTATTCATATGACATCGACATCCGAAATCCCAATTTTCAGGTCCCAAGTATTTACATGGTCTCGAAATTTTAGGTTTCGTTAGAAAATGCCCCAATCAGCCCGGGTCCAAGAAATGTCGTCGTTTCATGACATTTCTAATCGTATGGCATCGACATCCAAAATTCCAATTTTCAGGTCCCAAGTACTTACATGGTCTCGAAATTTTAGGTTTCGTTAGAAAATGCCACAATCAGCCCTGGACCAAGAAATGTCTACGTTTCATGACATTTCTATACGTATGACATCGACATCCGAAATCCCAATTTTCAGGTCCCAAGTACTTACAAGGTCTCGAAATTTAAGGGTTCGTCAAAAACTGCCCCAATCAGCCCGGGGCCAAGAAATGTCGACGTTTCATGACATTTCTAATCGTATGGCATCGACATCCGAAATCCCAATTTTCAGGTCCCAAGTACTTACATGGTCTCGAAATTTTAGGTTTCGTCAAAAAATGCCCCAATCAGCCCGGTTCCAAGAAATGTCGACGTTTCATGACATTTCTAATCGTATGGCATCGACATCCTAAATCCCAATTTTCAGGTCCCGAGTACTTACATGGTCTCGAAATTTTAGGTTTCGTCAAAAAGTGCCCTAATCAGTCCTGGACCAAGAAATGTCCACGTTTCATGACATTTCTAATCGCATGGCATCGACATCCGAAATCCCAATTTTCAGGTCCCAAGTACTTACATGGTCTCGAAATTCTAAGTTTCGTCAAAAAATACGCCAATCAGCCCGGCACCAAATAATGTCCACGTTTCATGACATTTCTATTCGTATGACATCGACATCCGAAATCCCAATTTTCAAGTCCCAAGTATTTACATGGTCTCGAAATTTTAGGTTTCGTTAGAAAATGTCCCAATCAGCCCGGGTCCGAGAAATGTCGACGTATCATGACATTTCTAATCGTATGGCATCGACATCCAATATCCCAATTTTCAGGTCCCAAGTACTTACATGGTCCCGAAATTTTAGGTTTCGTCAAAAAATGCCCCAGTCAGCCCTGGACCAAGAAATGTCTACGTTTCATAACATTTCTATTCATATGACATCGACATCCGAAATTCCAATTTTCAGGTCCCAAGTACTTATACGGTCTTCAAATATTACGGTTCGTCAAAAAATGCCCCAATCAGCCCTAGACCAAGAAATGTCCACGTTTCATGACATTTCTGATCGTATGGCATCGACTTCCGAAATACCAATTTTCAGGTCCCAAGTACTTACATGGTCCCGAAATTGTAGGTTTCGTCAAAAAATGCCCCAGTCAGCCCTGGACCAAGAAATGTCTACGTTTCATAACATTTCTATTCATATGACATCGACATCCGAAATCGCAATTTTCAGGTCCCAAGTACTTATACGGTCTTCAAATATTACGGTTCGTCAAAAAATCAGCCCTGGACCAAGAAATGTCGACGTTTCATGACATTTCTAATCGTATGGCATCGACATCCGAAATCCCAATTTTCAGGTCCCAAGTACTTACATGGTCTCGAAATTTTAGGTTTCGTCAAAAAATGCCCCAATCAGCCCGGTTCCAAGAAATGTCGACTTTTCATGACATTTCTAATCGTATGGCATCGACATCCTAAATCCCAATTTTCAGGTCCCGAGTACTTACATGGTCTCGAAATTTTAGGTTTTGTCAAAAAATGTCCCAGTCAGCCCTGGACCAAGAAATGTCCACGTTTCATAACATTTCTATTCATATGACATCGACATCCGAAATCCCAATTTTCAGGTCCCAAGTATTTACATGGTCTCGAAATTTTAGGTTTCGTTAGAAAATGCCCCAATCAGCCCGGGTCCAAGAAATGTCGTCGTTTCATGACATTTCTAATCGTATGGCATCGACATCCAAAATTCCAATTTTCAGGTCCCAAGTACTTACATGGTCTCGAAATTTTAGGTTTCGTTAGAAAATGCCACAATCAGCCCTGGACCAAGAAATGTCTACGTTTCATGACATTTCTATACGTATGACATCGACATCCGAAATCCCAATTTTCAGGTCCCAAGTACTTACAAGGTCTCGAAATTTAAGGGTTCGTCAAAAACTGCCCCAATCAGCCCGGGGCCAAGAAATGTCGACGTTTCATGACATTTCTAATCGTATGGCATCGACATCCGAAATCCCAATTTTCAGGTCCCAAGTACTTACATGGTCTCGAAATTTTAGGTTTCGTCAAAAAATGCCCCAATCAGCCCGGTTCCAAGAAATGTCGACGTTTCATGACATTTCTAATCGTATGGCATCGACATCCTAAATCCCAATTTTCAGGTCCCGAGTACTTACATGGTCTCGAAATTTTAGGTTTCGTCAAAAAGTGCCCTAATCAGTCCTGGACCAAGAAATGTCCACGTTTCATGACATTTCTAATCGCATGGCATCGACATCCGAAATCCCAATTTTCAGGTCCCAAGTACTTACATGGTCTCGAAATTCTAAGTTTCGTCAAAAAATACGCCAATCAGCCCGGCACCAAATAATGTCCACGTTTCATGACATTTCTATTCGTATGACATCGACATCCGAAATCCCAATTTTCAAGTCCCAAGTATTTACATGGTCTCGAAATTTTAGGTTTCGTTAGAAAATGTCCCAATCAGCCCGGGTCCGAGAAATGTCGACGTTTCATGACATTTCTAATCGTATGGCATCGACATCCAATATCCCAATTTTCAGGTCCCAAGTACTTACATGGTCCCGAAATTTTAGGTTTCGTCAAAAAATGCCCCAGTCAGCCCTGGACCAAGAAATGTCTACGTTTCATAACATTTCTATTCATATGACATCGACATCCGAAATTCCAATTTTCAGGTCCCAAGTACTTATACGGTCTTCAAATATTACGGTTCGTCAAAAAATGCCCCAATCAGCCCTAGACCAAGAAATGTCCACGTTTCATGACATTTCTGATCGTATGGCATCGACTTCCGAAATACCAATTTTCAGGTCCCAAGTACTTACATGGTCCCGAAATTGTAGGTTTCGTCAAAAAATGCCCCAGTCAGCCCTGGACCAAGAAATGTCTACGTTTCATAACATTTCTATTCATATGACATCGACATCCGAAATCGCAATTTTCAGGTCCCAAGTACTTATACGGTCTTCAAATATTACGGTTCGTCAAAAAATCAGCCCTGGACCAAGAAATGTCGACGTTTCATGACATTTCTAATCGTATGGCATCGACATCCGAAATCCCAATTTTCAGGTCCCAAGTACTTACATGGTCTAAAAATTTTAGGTTTCGTCAAAAAATGCCCCAATCAGTCCTGGACCAAGAAATGTCCACGTTTCATGACATTTCTGATCGTACGGCATCGACATCCGAAATACCAATTTTCAGGTCCCAAGTACTTACATGGTCCCGAAATTGTAGGTTTCGTCAAAAAATGCCCCAGTCAGCCCTGGACCAAGAAATGTCTACGTTTCATAACATTTCTATTCATATGACATCGACATCCGAAATCCCAATTTTCAGGTCCCAAGTACTTATACGGTCTTCAAATATTACGGTTCGTCAAAAAATCGGCCCTGGACCAAGAAATGTCGACGTTTCATGACATTTCTAATCGTATGGCATCGACATCCGAAATCCCAATTTTCAGGTCCCAAGTACTTACATGGTCTAAAAGTTTTAGGTTTCGTCAAAAAATGCCCCAATCAGCCCTGGACCAAGAAATATCCACGTTTCGTGACATTTCTAATCGTATGGCATCGACATCCAAAATCCCAATTTTCAGGTCCCAAGTACTTACATGGTCTCGAAATTTTAGGTTTCGTCAAAAAGTGCCCTAATCAGTCCTGGACCAAGAAATGTCCACGTTTCATGACATTTCTAATCGCATGGCATCGACATCCGAAATCCCAATTTTCAGGTCCCAAGTACTTACATGGTCTCGAAATTCTAAGTTTCGTCAAAAAATACGCCAATCAGCCCGGCACCAAATAATGTCCACGTTTCATGAAATTTCTATTCGTATGACATCGACATCCGAAATCCCAATTTTCAAGTCCCAAGTATTTACATGGTCTCGAAATTTTAGGTTTCGTTAGAAAATGCCCCAATCAGCCCGGGTCCGAGAAATGTCGACGTTTCATGACATTTCTAATCGTATGGCATCGACATCCAATATCCCAATTTTCAGGTCCCAAGTACTTACATGGTCCCGAAATTTTAGGTTTCGTCAAAAAATGCCCCAGTCAGCCCTGGACCAAGAAATGTCTACGTTTCATAACATTTCTATTCATATGACATCGACATCCGAAATTCCAATTTTCAGGTCCCAAGTACTTATACGGTCTTCAAATATTACGGTTCGTCAAAAAATGCCCCAATCAGCCCTAGACCAAGAAATGTCCACGTTTCATGACATTTCTGATCGTATGGCATCGACATCCGAAATACCAATTTTCAGGTCCCAAGTACTTACATGGTCCCGAAATTGTAGGTTTCGTCAAAAAATGCCCCAGTCAGCCCTGGACCAAGAAATGTCTACGTTTCATAACATTTCTATTCATATGACATCGACATCCGAAATCCCAATTTTCAGGTCCCAAGTATTTATACGGTCTTCAAATATTACGGTTCGTCAAAAAATCAGCCCTGGACCAAGAAATGTCGACGTTTCATGACATTTCTAATCGTATGGCATCGACATCCGAAATCCCAATTTTCAGGTCCCAAGTACTTACATGGTCTAAAAATTTTAGGTTTCGTCAAAAAATGCCCCAATCAGCCCTGGACCAAGAAATATCCACGTTTCGTGACATTTCTAATCGTATGGCATCGACATCCAAAATCCCAATTTTCAGGTCCCAAGTACTTACATGGTCTCGAAATTTTAGGTTTTGTCAAAAAATGTCCCAGTCAGCCCTGGACCAAGAAATGTCCACGTTTCATAACATTTCTATTCATATGACATCGACATCCGAAATCCCAATTTTCAGGTCCCAAGTACTTATATGGTCTTCAAATATTACGGTTCGTCAAGAAATGCCCCAATCAGCTCTGGACCAAGAAATGTCCACGTTTCATGACATTCCTAATCGTTTGGCACCGACATCCGAAATCCCAATTTTCAGGTCCCAAGTACTTACAAGGTCTCGAAATTTAAGGGTTCGTCAAAAAATGCCCCAATCAGCCCGGGTCCAAGAAATGTCGACGTTTCATGACATTTCTAATCGTATGGCATCAACATCCGAAATCCCAATTTTCAGGTCCCAAGTACTTACATGGTCTCGAAATTTTAGGTTTCGTCAAAAAATGCCCCAATCAGCCCGGTTCCAAGAAATGTCGACGTTTCATGACATTTCTAATCGTATGGCATCGACATCCTAAATCCCAATTTTCAGGTCCCGAGTACTTACATAGTCTCGAAATTTTAGGTTTCGTCAAAAAGTGCCCTAATCAGTCCTGGACCAAGAAATGTCCACGTATCATGACATTTCTAATCGCATGGCATCGACATCCGAAATCCCAATTTTCAGGTCCCAAGTATTTACATGGTCTCGAAATTTTAGGTTTCGTTAGAAAATGCCCCAATCAGCCCTGGACCAAGAAATGTCCATCTTTCATGACCTTTCTAATCGTATGGCATCGACATCCGAAATCCCAATTTTCAGGTCCCAAGTACTACCATGGTCCCGAAATTTTAGGTTTCGTCAAAAAATGCCTCAGTCAGCCCTGGACCAAGAAATGTCTACGTTTCATAACATTTCTATTCATATGACATCGACATCCGAAATTCCAATTTTCAGGTCCCAAGTACTTATACGGTCTTCAAATATTACGGTTTGTCAAAAAATGCCCCAATCAGCCCTGGACCAAGAAATGTCCACGTTTCATGACATTTCTGATCGTATGGCATCGACATCCGAAATACCAATTTTCAGGTCCCAAGTACTTACATGGTCCCGAAATTGTAGGTTTCGTCAAAAAATGCCCCAGTCAGCCCTGGACCAAGAAATGTCTACGTTTCATAACATTTCTATTCATATGACATCGACATCCGAAATCCCAATTTTCAGGTCCCAAGTACTTATACGGTCTTCAAATATTACGGTTCGTCAAAAAATGCCCCAATCAGCCCTGGACCAAGAAATGTCGACGTTTCATGACATTTCTAATCGTATGGCATCGACATCCGAAATCCCAATTTTCAGGTCCCAAGTACTTACATGGTCTAAAAGTTTTAGGTTTCGTCAAAAAATGCCCCAATCAGCCCTGGACCAAGAAATATCCACGTTTCGTGACATTTCTAATCGTATGGCATCGACATCCAAAATCCCAATTTTCAGGTCCCAAGTACTTACATGGTCTCGAAATTTTAGGTTTTGTCAAAAAATGTCCCAGTCAGCCCTGGACCAAGAAATGTCCACGTTTCATAACATTTCTATTCATATGACATCGACATCCGAAATCCCAATTTTCAGGTCCCAAGTACTTATATGGTCTTCAAATATTACGGTTCGTCAAGAAATGCCCCAATCAGCTCTGGACCAAGAAATGTCCACGTTTCATGACATTCCTAATCGTTTGGCACCGACATCCGAAATCCCAATTTTCAGGTCCCAAGTACTTACAAGGTCTCGAAATTTAAGGGTTCGTCAAAAAATGCCCCAATCAGCCCGGGTCCAAGAAATGTCGACGTTTCATGACATTTCTAATCGTATGGCATCAACATCCGAAATCCCAATTTTCAGGTCCCAAGTACTTACATGGTCTCGAAATTTTAGGTTTCGTCAAAAAATGCCCCAATCAGCCCGGTTCCAAGAAATGTCGACGTTTCATGACATTTCTAATCGTATGGCATCGACATCCTAAATCCCAATTTTCAGGTCCCGAGTACTTACATAGTCTCGAAATTTTAGGTTTCGTCAAAAAGTGCCCTAATCAGTCCTGGACCAAGAAATGTCCACGTATCATGACATTTCTAATCGCATGGCATCGACATCCGAAATCCCAATTTTCAGGTCCCAAGTATTTACATGGTCTCGAAATTTTAGGTTTCGTTAGAAAAGGCCCCAATCAGCCCTGGACCAAGAAATGTCCATCTTTCATGACCTTTCTAATCGTATGGCATCGACATCCGAAATCCCAATTTTCAGGTCCCAAGTACTAACATGGTCCCGAAATTTTAGGTTTCGTCAAAAAATGCCCCAATCAGCCCGGTTCCAAGAAATGTCGACGTTTCATGACATTTCTAATCGTATGGCATCGACATCCTAAATCCCAATTTTCAGGTCCCGAGTACTTACATAGTCTCGAAATTTTAGGTTTCGTCAAAAAGTGCCCTAATCAGTCCTGGACCAAGAAATGTCCACGTATCATGACATTTCTAATCGCATGGCATCGACATCCGAAATCCCAATTTTCAGGTCCCAAGTATTTACATGGTCTCGAAATTTTAGGTTTCGTTAGAAAATGCCCCAATCAGCCCTGGACCAAGAAATGTCCATCTTTCATGACCTTTCTAATCGTATGGCATCGACATCCGAAATCCCAATTTTCAGGTCCCAAGTACTACCATGGTCCCGAAATTTTAGGTTTCGTCAAAAAATGCCTCAGTCAGCCCTGGACCAAGAAATGTCTACGTTTCATAACATTTCTATTCATATGACATCGACATCCGAAATTCCAATTTTCAGGTCCCAAGTACTTATACGGTCTTCAAATATTACGGTTTGTCAAAAAATGCCCCAATCAGCCCTGGACCAAGAAATGTCCACGTTTCATGACATTTCTGATCGTATGGCATCGACATCCGAAATACCAATTTTCAGGTCCCAAGTACTTACATGGTCCCGAAATTGTAGGTTTCGTCAAAAAATGCCCCAGTCAGCCCTGGACCAAGAAATGTCTACGTTTCATAACATTTCTATTCATATGACATCGACATCCGAAATCCCAATTTTCAGGTCCCAAGTACTTATACGGTCTTCAAATATTACGGTTCGTCAAAAAATGCCCCAATCAGCCCTGGACCAAGAAATGTCGACGTTTCATGACATTTCTAATCGTATGGCATCGACATTCGAAATCCCAATTTTCAGGTCCCAAGTACTTACATGGTCTCAAAATTTTAGGTTTCGTCAAAAAATGCCCCAATCAGCCCTGGACCAAGAAATATCCACGTTTCGTGACATTTCTAATCGTATAGCATCGACATCCTAAATCCCAATTTTCAGGTCTCAAGTACTTACATGATCTCAAAATTTTAGGTTTCGTCAAAAAATGCCCCAATCAGCCCTGGACCAAGAAATATCCACGTTTCGTGACATTTCTAATCGTATGGCATCGACATCCGAAATCCCAATTTTCAGGTCCCAAGTACTTCATGGTCTCGAAATTTTAGGTTTCGTCAAAAAATGCCCCAATCAACCCTGGACCAAGAAATATCCACGTTTCGTGACATTTCTAATCGTATGGCATCGACATCCGAAATCCCAATTTTCAGGTCTCAAGTAATTTTTTAAGGTGTGTTAAGGTAGGATTTAAGGTGTTTTAAGGTGGGTTAAGGGGGTTAAGAGATTTTAAGGTGGGTTAAGGGGTTTTATGGTAGGTTAAGGGGTTTCAACGTGGGTTAAGGTTGTTAAGGGGTTTTAAGGTGGGTTAAGGGGTTTTAAGGTGGGTTAAGAGGTTTTAAGGTAGGTTAAGGGGTTTTAAGGTGGGTTAATGTAGGTTAAGTGGGTTTAAGTGGTTTTAAGGTCGGTTATGGTGGTTTAAGGGGGTTTAAGCTGGGTTATGGGGGATTAAGAGGTTTTAAGGTGGGTTAACGGGGATTAAGAGGTTTTAAGTTGGTTAAGGGGGCTTAAGGGGGTGGGTAAACGGGTTTTAAGGGGTTTTAAGGTTGGTTAAGGGGGGCTTAAGGGTTTTACGGTGGGTTGAGGGAATTTAAGGGGTTTTAAGGTCGGTTGAGGCGGTTTAAAGGTGGATTAAGATGGGTTGAGGGGGTTTGACGGATTTTAAGGTGGATTAAGGGATTTTTTGGTGGATTACGGTAGGTTAACAAGGTTTAAGCGGTTTTAAGGTCGGTTAAGGTGGGTTATGGGGGGTTATGGGGTTTTAAGGTGGGTTGAGGGGTGTTAAGGGGTTTTAAGGTGGGTTGAGGCGGTTTAAAGGTGGATTGAGGGGGTGTAACGGCGGTCCACATTGTTTTGCCGAAAATTCATTTCACCGACTCGTCGTGTTACCGAAAACCATTATGGCGTATCGTTGGTTTGCCGAACAATCATATTGCCGAACGTCACATTGCCGAACTATTATATAGCCGAATCACTATTTCATCGAAAAATCATATTGCCGAATGTCACATGGGTAAACCCTCTTTTTGCCGAACCATCAACATGCTAAAACTCTATAATACTGTTAGCGGGACTGCTGTCTGAGTTGGTCGATCAACCGCTCGGCAGCAGCACCGCCTGGGCACACCACCGATAACCGCATTTCAGAGTTCGCGCATGCGCTCGAACGTTCTCGAGTCTCTGACTCACTTTCCGGTTTCTTCTCGGTTCTCGTCAATGGTCTCCACATGTCGCACGCACGGTCTCAACGGGTCGCACGCAATGGTCGCACGGACGGACTCAACTGGTCGTACGCACATCGGCAATAGTTTTACTTTGCGGTCACCTCATCCTTTTCGGAAGTGTACAACGGTCAGCTCCGGGTAGCTCAACCGGTCAACGCAAAGACATTACGTACGGGTTAAGTGAACGCGGGTTTATGTAAATTACACCGACATACTCACGGGCGGTTTACTAAGCAACACGTGGTTGCACGTGTGCTTCGGCATAATTGGCATATTATTGGCTAATTTTTGTCACTCCGACTGTACAAGTGTTTTACGGACTGCGAAAGATATTTATGTGTAACGGCTTACTCAATTAATTGTTGTGTTTATGAAGTTTTTGGGTAAAAATTAAAATGTTTATTTCGAGTTATGTAATTCCTGCCTACGCCATTTATTTATTTTATTTACAACACCTGATCCACTATCAACCATCCACGGCATTATTTTACATTTTGGTCCTTCGAGCCAGATAGCTGGATCACGGCAGGCGGAATTTGTATAAAACTTCATAAAACTCGGTGGGTTTGTGCTCAAACGGGAAGAATTTCACGGACATTCTCACAGTGTAAACAAAGGTGCAGCTCAAGGACTTTCTCAACGTTCAAACTGCTCAAGGACGTCTTCAACGCTCAGACTCGCAATATTTTCGTGCGCGAATGTTGTGAACTTTTTTCGGACATTGTTCTGCTCATTTCGAGGGAACGTTTTTTCAATTATTTTGGTTTTTTTTCACTGTGTCGCGAGTGCATTTTTTGGACAACTCAGACTCTCAATATTTTCGTGCGCGAATTTTGTGAACTTTTTTCGGACATTGTTCTGCTCATTTTGAGGGAAGTTTTTTCAATTATTTTGGTTTTTTTTCACTGTATTGCGAGTGCATTTTTTGGACAACTCAGACTCTCAATATTTTCGTGCGCGAAGTTTGTGAACTTTTTTCGGACATTGTTCTGCTCATTTTGAGGGAAAGTTTTTTCAATTAATTTTGTTTTTTCCACTGTCTCGCGAGTGTTGTTCCCGGTCTACTCAGACTCTCAATATTTTTCGTGCGCGAATTCTTGAACATTTTCGGACTTTGATCAGCTCATTTTGAGCAAACGGGTTTTTCAATTAATTTGGTTTTTTTTCCATTGTCTCGCGAGTGTTGTTCCCGGTCTACTCAGACTCGCAATAATTTCGTGCGCGAATTTTGTGAACATTTGTCGGACTTTGTTCTGCTCATCACGAGGAACGGCGTTTCAATTATTTTGGTTTTTTTGGATTGGCATACGGACAGCTCAACATGTCAGACCCCAACGGAGACGATTCTGCAGCTCTCGTGGGACAAGATCAGCTCGCAGTTCCGGTGGACGTGATCAACAAGGTTGATGGGAAGAAAACAAGGGGAGGTTCACCAGCAAGGCTGGCACCGGAATTGAATCTGAAGGCTCAAACTCAGGTTGGCCGGATGCAACTCCTGAAGGAGTTTTCGGAACAACTACCCGCGGATCACACCGGTATATCCCTCGAGGAGCTGCGAGAGCTCGATAAGCAAAGGGAAGAGGTTCATCGACTTTTTCAATTGGAGCACTCGTATCTGGAGTCGGTGTGGCCAGCAGCTCACTTGGATCACGAGTACTTTCGTGATTTAGTGCATCTCAAGTGCTGCCGGGCATACTCATCAGTTAAGATGGCTGCCGCACGACTCAGGAAAGATCTCATGCCCACACCCACGGAACGGACTGCTCATACAGATGATTTGCGCGAAGTTGCTCGCCTTCCGGGAATTCAGCTTCCATCGTTCTCCGGTGATTATGCTACTTGGCCAGCGTTTGCAGACATGTTTACTAGTCTCATCCGGGAGCGAGCATCGATTACGGACGTTGAACGCCTACACTACTTGAGGGGTTGTTTGACAGGAACACCTGCACAACTGATCACAAGTTTTCCGCTCACGGGTGCATCATTTCAACCATCCTGGGAGGTTCTGGTGAGCCGCTATGAAAACAAGAGGCTCAACATCCAGTCTCATATTGACGCGATGTTCAAGATCGCGCCAATGCCAACCAAGAACGCCAAGGCGCTAAATCAGCTAATAACAACCGTGACTGTGGCACATGCGCCTCTGGAATCTCTTGGGGTGGGAGAAAATCTTGGTGACTGCATACTGGTGCATCACATCACACGGAATTTGGACCGCTCAACGAAGGAGGCCTGGGAAACCTCGCTAGGTACGCTGCAGACGTATCCTACGTACAAACAGCTTATAGAGTTTTTGACTGCTCGCGCTCGAGCTTTGGAAAGAGTGGAATACACCAGCGGTGGTCAACCCAGTGCACCACCAAAACGGACGGCTCATTCGGCGGTCAGCTCAAAACAAGTATCAGCTCAACAATCAGGGTCAGCTCACTCATCAACCAGCGCCAAAGGGGAGGAGACCATTTCGTGGTAACATGCTCGCAGTTTAGAGCTCTTCATCCGAAGGCAAGACGGCAGTTCGCGATGGAAAAGCGTCTATGCTTTAACTGCCTTGGTCGTCACAGCGCACGGGACTGCCAGACCACCCAAGGATGCAAGGAGTGCAAAGAACGGCACCATCAGGTTACAGCAATTTGAATGTTTCAAATTGCTGTAACATTCAAATTGCTGTAACCTCACAGCATTGGGCCATCCCATGAAAAAAAAAAATACTCAAAATTCGGCGATCACTCAAAGATTCCGAGGCAATTTGTCCGGTGAAAAAATCTGAAGTCCAACCATTTTAATTAATTTTAATTTTGAATATGGATTTTTTTATATATATTAAAAACATTCAGATTGCTGTAACGTCACAGCATTGCGCCATCCCATGAAAAAAAAATACTCAAAATTCGGCGATCACTCAAAGATTCCGAGACAATTTGTCCGATGAAAAAATCTGAAGTCCAACCATAAAAAAAAAAATAATTTTGTTGTTTTTTCCATAAAATGTGACCTGAAATTAAGCAATTAATTTTAAATATATTTTTTTCTTGTTGGCCATAAAAAAATGCACATTTTCGTCTTTTAATGATTTCGATACGATCAATAGTTTCTGAGATATTACAGATTAAATGAAAAACGATAAAAAACGATAAAATTTGCATATTCCGGTCAACTATTTTTTTAGAATTTTGAAATTTGGTCCATCAATAGACACCGCTGAACCTGATTTTTAGATAAAATTTGAGATTTTTTTTTTTTTTGGGGTGGCGAAAGTCCCGTGGAATCCCTCATATGTTTTTTAAGCCTTTATCCTAAAAGTATATATATATTTTTTTCAAATTTGGACATCTTCGATTCCGTTACAAAAAATCTCAAAAATACTACATTGCATACCCAAATTTTAAACCTAAGCCCATAGGTTGTTGTGACGGTTGTGTGACGGTTGTTATTTTGGTCGGCACAACTCTGAACAACCCAGGAACCAACCGAAAGCTGCTTCTTGCGCCGGTTGGTATTCTGGTTGGCACAACTCTGTACAACCTAGAAACCAACCGGTCGCTGCTTCTTGCGCCGGTTGGTATTCCGGTTGGACTTGTATCTCAACAACCCGCGGACCAACCTATTCGCAACCAACTCATTCCGACCGGGTTGGAAACACGGTTTTTTTGGGTTTTCACGGTTGTTTTCACGGTTGTGCGATCTGCTAGGGTTGCCGAGGAGGTAAAGAAATCACCGGGACGACAAGACACGGAAAACTATGTTCCTGTCCGAAAACCCACCAGACCAAGCCGACCCATCACGAATCCACGGTGCACAGTACTTCCGTGCACACCGGCCTCCAACTTTTGTCCGCCTCCAAAGAAGATGACCCACCTCCAAGAAGCGGCCCGTCGAAAAGGTCGGCCGAAAGATCATCACTCTGTCACCACGAAAACGATCTCGCCGACTTTAAAATCTCAGTTTCTTCATTTAACTTTTATTAATGTTCTTGTGTGATTCTCTATAAACTTGTAAAAATGAACGGAAGCGAAAGAGAAAAATTCTTCTCGTGAAACTTTTTTCGGACATTGTTCTGCTCATTTCGAGGGAACGTTTTTTCAATTATTTTGGTTTTTTTTCACTGTGTCCCGAGTGCATTTTTTAGACAACTCAGACTCTCAATATTTTCGTGCGCGAATTTTGTGAACTTTTTTCGGACATTGTTCTGCTCATTTTGAGGGAAGTTTTTTCAATTATTTTGGTTTTTTTTCACTGTGTTGCGAGTGCATTTTTTGGACAACTCAGACTCTCAATATTTTCGTGCGCGAATTTTGTGAACTTTTTTCGGACATTGTTCTGCTCAACACCGGGACGACAAGACACGGAAAACTATGTTCCTGTCCGAAAACCCACCAGACCAAGCCGACCCATCACGAATCCACGGTGCACAGTACTTCCGTGCACACCGGCCTCCAACTTTTGTCCGCCTCCAAAGAAGATGACCCACCTCCAAGAAGCGGCCCGTCGAAAAGGTCGGCCGAAAGATCATCACTCTGTCACCACGAAAACGATCTCGCCGACTTTAAAATCTCAGTTTCTTCATTTAACTTTTATTAATGTTCTTGTGTGATTCTCCATAAACTTGTAAAAATGAACGGAAGCGAAAGAGAAAAATTCTTCTCGTGAAAAACATGAATCGCCGTATCTTCATTTACGACAAAGTGATCAGGAAATGATCAAAAAGTGGTGAAGAAGTAAAAAAAAGTTGGACAAAAAAGTTTTAAAATAAGTTGGAAAAAAAGTTAGGTGTTTTGCACCAAATATGGTGCAAAACACCTAACTTGAAAATGATTTTGTTCATTCCAACCTAAAAAAGGGGCATTTTCATCTATCTCAAATTTAAGACGATCAAAAATTGCTTCTTATTAACATTTACTATCGATTGACAAAAAAAATTAGGTGTTTGAGGTTAATACAAAAGTTGTAACATAATCTTACACAAAAAGTACTTTAAAACATTGGTTTTTCAACTTATCTCAAATGTTAAACGCTCAAAAGATGCGGCTTAGAATTCTCTATCGATTGGCAAAATAAAAAGTTAGGTGTTCCCGACGGAACATGCTGTTAAACGTAATCTTACACAAAAAGTGCTAAAAAACAATGGTTTTTCAACTTTTAGCAAATGTTAAATGCTCAAAAGATGCGGCTTAAAATTTTCTATCGATTGGCAAAATAAAAAGTTAGGTGTTTCTGTCGCAACGTGTTGTTAAGCCTGTTAAGGGGTTTTAAGGTGGGCTGAGAGGGGTTAAGGGGTTTTAAGGTGGGTTAAGGTGGTTTTAAGGGGTTCTATGGTAGGTTAAGGTAGGGTTTAAGGGGTTTTAAGGTGGGTTAAGGGGGTTAAGGGGTTTTAAGGTGGATTAAGGGGGTTAAGGGGTGTTAAGGGGCTTTAAGGTAAATTAAGGGGGGAGGGGGTTAAGAGGTTTTAAGGCGTTTTAAGGTGGGTTAAGGCAGTAGTCTGCTTTAGAAGCCGAAAAAAAAGCGTTTTTTCAGCAATTTTTTTGAAAGGGAAGGAAATGATTGCGGTAAACGAAATTTTGAGACGATCGAGTATTATATTCAAGCTTTAAAAAACAATTTTTATTATTAAAAATTATTGAAATTTTCCAAAGTTGTAACGATTTTTTCTGGGGCGCCTGGAGTCTGGACTTGTAAATCGGCGCCGGTGATGGAGGTCGTGCGATGCATCTGAAACAGTCGAACCAAATTTTTTTAAAATTTTTATAAGTTCCTTTTCTATTTGAACTAAAAAAGTTGGACAAAAGTACGATTTAAATTACTTATTTTGCAACTTAAAGTGAATTTTTTTTTCAAAAAAGTGAATTTTTTTTTCAAACTTCGAAAAAATTTGGAATTTCATCATTTCTTCGGTATTTTTTTAGTTCATATAGAAAAGGAACTTATAAAAATTTTTAAAAAAATTTGGTTCGACTGTTTCAGATGCATCGCACGACCTCCATCACCGGCACCGATTTACAAGTCCAGACTCCAGGCGCCCCAGAAAAATCGTTACAACTTTGGAAAATTTCAATAATTTTTAATAATAAAAATTGTTTTTTAAAGCTTGAATATAACACTCTATCGTCTCAAAATTTCGTTTACCGCAATCATTTCCTTCCCTTTCAAAAAAATTGCTGAAAAAACGCTTTTTTTCGGCTTCTAAAGCAGACTACTGCCTTAAGGGGGCTTAAGGGTGTTTATGGCGTTTTAAGGTGGGTTGAGGCGGTTTAAAGGTGGGTTAAGGGGTTTTTGGGTGGGTTAAGGGTTTGGGTTCTTTAGGTTCTTTAGGTTCCCCGATTTTGTCATTTCTGGCCTCCTCAACCCTTCTCAACCCTTTGAACGAGTTTTTTCAGTGTTAAGGTTCTTTAGGTTCTTTAGGTTCTTTAGGTTTGGGTTCTTTAGGTTCTTTAGGTTTGGGTTCTTTAGGTTCTTTAAGTTCTTTAGGTTCCCTGATTTTCTCATTTTCGCTCTTATCAACCCTTGTCCTATTGCGATCATTTGGACCCTCCCTGATTTGGTTCTAGCTCCTTTTGTTTTTGCTTTGGTTGGATTTGTGTTTATTTGCCTTCACCATATTTGCTGATTGTAGTTTTTTTCTCCTCCCTGATTTACCATGGTCTCTATCGAAGCTCGTGTTAGTCTAGCTAGAGTTATTTTATTCAGTCTTTCTTTTGTTTTTCTTATTGACATTTTGGTCATAAAATAGACTTGTTATTTTTCTTATAATTATCTTCTTATTTATTCTTTATTTTTTCAGTAACCCCTTTCCCCTCCTAATCAAAAGGGAAGCCGGTTAGAGAAAATATCGACCGGGAATACGGAAATAATCACCGAATTTTTTTATCGATATTTGTCCGTATTCATTACATTGCAACAACACCAACTGCAGTTTCGAATAAATAAAATACCATTTCCCAATAACAATTAAAATTTACGAACATTTGCACCTTGATATAACTTGTATAAATCGATATATCCACCGGATTGGCCATGACCGCCTTCTTTTAGACAAAAAACTCTTTCTTTCCTGCATACCAAAAATACCCCCATTATTGGGATTTGGGAGTTACAAACTAGAAAACCAAGAATTTACGATGAATTAATTACTACGATATATATTCAGCGAGCTTATCACTCAACCAATACAAATATAATGACCATGTATGATTCGATATTGCGGAAGTATTTATTTTTAATTTTTTATTAAATTCGTTAAAAACGAAATATCCATCGACTTGCGCATTACCAGTCTTTTCAGTTCGAAATGCACTTTTTTATGAACATTCCCAAAATATCGTGGTTATCGGGATTTCCAAGTTAAAGCTCAAGTAAAGTTGAATTATAAACAAATAATTAAAAAAATATGTATATTCTGAAATCGCATGCAAAATCAATTTCAATCATATTAGTAGATAATAATTTCAAACAACACATACCGTAGTAATCGGATCTACTACCCTTTAAAAAACTTTTTTGGTCCGCCCACCAGTCTGTATTGAAAGGTCTTTTCTTTTCAAAAAATATTCACCGAAAAAAAAGTATATATATATACCGTCGTATATGGCTCTAAAACCTGAAATGATCAGGAATGAACCAGAAGTGATGAAAAATGATCAGAAAAAAATTGAAAACAAAAAAAAGATTTAAAAAGTTGGAAAAAAAACAAACCCATACCAAGGCCTCGGTTTCGTTAAAGCTAATCAGAAAAAGTGCTCTAATTAACGGAATTCAACAGTTAGAAAAACTGGAACTTTTTTTTAACGGTTTTAGTCAGTGAGATAATCTCAGTGTCCAGGACACGCCACATGGAGGCAACCGTTACAATGTATTTTAAAGATTAAGGAGAGGGAGTCAGGTCAAAATAATTAAATTTGTAAATTCAATATCATCCAAATTCTCTTGCTTATAAAAATGATCAATGAACTATATTGTTGATACTCGATGAAAGGATTTTTTACTGCCATCTGACTTGCGTATGCCTTTCCATATTATCTTAAGCAAAGGTTTTCCACTCTGCGCGTGATTCAGACCAAACTGCTAGACAGATTGGGTTAGTTGATGTCTCATTTTCTTCTTTATAAAAAGATACACCGGCTAAATGGAGCAAAATATTTTTTTTTTTCATTCTGAAAGCAAAGTTAATAACTGATTTAGAAAATAGCATAAAATTTATTTAGTAATAATTATGTCACTTGAAAAATATTATCTTTTATTAACTTTTGCTTCATTTAGCCGGTGTATCTTTTCATGAAGAAGAAAATGAGACGTCAACCAGCCAATCTGCCTAGCAGTTTGGTCTGAATCACGCGCAAAATAGGTTTAAAACCACATTTCGGCAAATGGCATCTAAAGCTTACCACTCAAATAAAAATGTTTATGCTGTTTTCACCTTTGGGGCACCTTAGTACCTTTAGTGAACAAAATTAAAATATTATTTGCAAGTCAGATTACAGAATATTATCAATAATGTTATTAATAAATGTTTTTTTTGCAAATAAATAAGTAAATGAATGCATAATTTGAAAAAAAAGCTGTAAATAATATGGGGATGATCACTTTTATTGACAACATCACTGAAAATTTATCCGATGTTGACACATTCACATCATCACTTCAACATTAAATCATCACTTCATAACATAACATATCTGATCACTTCTGATGATTGTTGATTCTGTTTTAAACACTATTGATTGAAAAAAAACCGTAAATGGCCAACGGAATCAAACTAATAACATAATATGAACGAAAAATAAAAACGTCAATTCGAGGTTATGCGTCTCGCGTGTAGCAGAAGTAACTTCTCGGGGCAGTAACACGCTGCGCATGCGATACGTGCTAAGATATCACAGCGCATGTCCAATTATTCGCGCGAATTCGAATATAATGTAAGTGTTACGTGTTGCGTTGAAGACATCACACTCCCATCGCGTCATTTGTATCGCGTTTCGCTAACTGTTTTAAAAAATGGTAAACCAATAAACATTTATTTACAAATACGTAATAAACTTTTTATTATATAGAAAAAAATCATTAAAAAACAGGTATATTGCAGAAACCGGCCATTTTTTCGGCTTCAGGTCTAAGATTTTGCAGGTTCAGAGGGTATACTTTACTAAACGAAACTGCCGAAGAGGAAAAAAAAAAAAATATTTGATTTTTTTTTTTTCAACACCCTTAATTATTTTGTGTGAACAAAAAATCGGCCATAATGTCTGCATATAACAAAAATAAATAAATAAAATAATTTAAAATTCAAATATAATATTCTGGTAATTTTTACGACTTTTGAGAAAATTAAATATAAATAGTACCGTAGAAACTTAGCCATTTTTGCGAATTCCGGCTTATAACTTTACTAATAGATAAATTACATGGAAATGAATGTTTTCACAGAAAAAAAAATCGATTTTTTTAAATTTTTGACCTGACACCCCCCCCCCCCCCCCCTAACATCGTATGTGTCCCTTTTTTTCTTTTCTTTTTTGTTTTTTTTTTTCTTTTTTTTGAATCTACACTAATAACAACAGGAATCAATTTTTTTTCTGGTACCTCTTGTAATGAACGCTCAAACAAAATAAAAGTATTGGTAATATACCTAAAAGAAAAAATGGATTGGAATTACCAATGAAGGAATTGATTCATCATCGAAGAGGTCGCCATCCGAAACTTCTTCAGGTTCAGTCGGAATCACCAGAATTCTTATATTTCTCTTGACGATTTCGGAACTGATGATTTTCGGCCGTTTTGGAGGTACAGCCCCCTCGTCCCGATTGTCACCATTGTCGTTGGCTCTTTTTAGATTCGCATCGATTGACCGTCCATCTTTACTTTCGGGGTCCAATTAAAATCTTCGT
This sequence comes from Ephialtes manifestator, assembly GCA_963970395.1. Lineage (NCBI taxonomy): Eukaryota > Metazoa > Arthropoda > Insecta > Hymenoptera > Ichneumonidae > Ephialtes > Ephialtes manifestator. Next base: position 11,032,418 of record OZ019980.1, read on the forward strand.
GTAAATTTGTCCAACACCCTGTCAAAACACTCGGTCTCTAACTTTTCTTTCTATAACTCTGCTTTTTTCCTTTTCCTTGATATTTCCCCAAGTAGTTTGGCTCTAAGTTTTGGCCTAATATTTCGCCTTCTCAAACATCCGATTCTCCCTAGATTTCTCGTCGTTAAACTCGTCGCGGATCGGTGCAATGCTATCCGGACGTTCGAATATCGTACGACCTACGTGCAAATGACGTTGTTTGGCGAGTAAACCGCTCATAAAAAGTGTCTTCATCAACTGCACGGTACGTTGCTCGTACAGCGGTGGTTGAATGATGACCGGATCTTCGGAATTCTGGATAATCTTGTAATCGGACCCCTTTTTTTTAGCAATTTGACACCATGAGTACTCCTTGTGAACAACTTCGTGTCCCTCAATAATAAACGCCGGAATGCATTCGACCAGACTATTGACGAAGTTTAGTACACTCACTCCAATATCCACGTTGTCGAGATCGTTCGCACTAAAACTGCAAGAGGCGATAATTTGCCCGATGACCATGCGAGGATGCAGAAGCCTCGTCGTCACTTCTTGAGCAGAGTAAATTGCGGTTCAACGCAGGTCTTCCGTCTTACAGGATTCTATAAAATCGGTCCGTCAAATGACGTCGAGGATCGATATAGATGGATTTTCTCGGAATTACGCAGCCACAAATCTGTACGGAGTACAGGCGAAGAAGGCGAAAGAAAGTGTAAACCTTGTTGTCAGGTTCGGCGTGTCCCGGAAGAATACTGAAGACCCTATCAGAAACTACTGAGGGTAGGAAAGTAGCATCGGTTTCGGACACCTTTCCGAGGGTTTTCCACGGGTAAACCGAGGATTCGCCAGCAATATCACATCGATGTTCATAGTCTTTCTCCTCAATCGTCGGTTGTTAAAAGCGAACGAGGGTAAAACGAGGATAAACCGACGGTAAACCGAGGGTAAACCGGGAATAGAGTAAACCGACGGTAAACCGAGAATAAAGTAAACCAAGGGTAAATAGAGGGTAAACCGACGGTAAACCGAGGTTAAACCGAGGGTAAGCCGAGAATAAACTGGGGGTAAACCTAGGTTTCACGATTTTTGACGTTATCGTCGGTTTAGGTTCAAAAACCTTCGGGAAAGTGTCCAAAACCGAGTGTCGGTTTACCCTCGTTAAGCCTCGGTGATTTCTGATAGGGGAGCCACTCAATTTGGTTGATCATTCGTGAAAAAGGAAAAGTTTGATCGCGGAGATTAAGTGGTTCAAGCTTAGCGAGGATCACCAGATCCGAACGGATTTTCACAATGTCCAGAGTCGGAAGCAACCGTCGACATCAGTCAAAAGTCGCTCGAGGCGATTGATATCGACCCTTAACGGGTGATAACCTTCGATGTAGAAGCGCAGAAGTGTTTCTACATCGTAGACGCTACGGATGAACGAATCCGTTACGGGCTTCCTATCCATTCCTACTGCTACGAGACGCCTCAATTTGTTAGCGAGATCATAAATACGTATTCCGTACTGCTTGTAATTACTACAAACAGATACCAATTTCAACCTAATTAATTCACGCTCAACCTTCTTCACGAAGAGATAAAGGAACGTATTATTCTCGCATTTAACATGAAAGTTACTCTTCGTCTCGTCACCAAACGCTTGAGCCACGTAATCCACTACTACTTGGTCTACACGATGGCAACGCAGTATATAACAAGAACGCGCGACGGTTCTGACGCTGCGCCAAACAATCCACCATTGAGACGAGTTGGTTTTTCTAAACAAATGATGCATCGCATCATGTCCCATCCGCTCTCTTCTTCAGCCGCTGAAGAACAGTTGGAAGATGTCCATCTGAGCAATAGTCGTTTGCACCCATTCCGTTAAAATTAGACGGTTCTGTAAAATACGTCATGAATCAATGAATTTTGTTTAATAAGAATAGTCGGTATACCTTACATTGCAACAGCATCAAGTGCAGCAGTTTCGAATAAATAAAATACCATTTTCCAATAATAATTTGAATTAACGAAAATTTGCACCTCGATATAACGTGTATAAATCGAAATATCCACCGGATTGGCCATGACGATCTTCTTTTGGACAAAAAGCTCTTTCATTCCTACATACCAAAAATACCCTCATTATCGCGATTATGAAGATATCGACCGGAAAATCGGAAATAATCATCGAATTTTCTTTATCGATAATAGTCCGTATACATTACCTTGCAACAACACCAACTGCAGTTTCGGATAAATAAAATACCATTTTCACTTGTATAAAGCGAGTTTATCACTCAACCAATACAAATATAATGACCATGTATGATTCGATATTGCGGAAGTATTTATTTTTAATTCTTTATTAAATTCGTTAAAAACGAAATATCCATCGACTTGCGCTTTACCAAACTTTTCAGTTCGAAATGCACTTTTTTATGAACATACCCAAAATATCGTGGTTATCGGGATTTCCAAGTTGCAGCTCAAGTAAAGTTGAATTACAAAAAAAAAAATATATATATATATATATATGTATTTTTAAATCGCATGCGAAGTCAATTTCAATCATATTAGTAGATAATAATTTCAAACAACACATATTATAATAATCAGATCTAGTACCCTTTGAAAAACGTTTTTGGTCGGCCCACCAGTCTGTATCGAAAGGTCTTTTTTTCTAAAAATATTCACCGAAAAAAGTATATATATGTACCATCGTATGTGGCTTTCAAACATTGTAAGTATATTATTTTAAAGTTCGCGCGAATAAAACGCTCGGGCGTTACACTCATGGAGACTAGAGGTAAAGAGTACGAACGCAATGCTGAGAAAACGTTCGCGAAACTGTGTAAAATTTCAGGGGACTGAGCACCACTGAATGTCAATGCGGACCGAGATGAAGTTAGCCCGAGCTCATTTCATTGGTTCCAGACAACTTTCCACTCACTTCACTTCGGACCGCGCCGAAAGAATTTTCCACGATTCGGCGAACAGTTGAGAACCGCATTTCCCATAGTCGTTCGTACTCCTTATCTCTAGTCTCCATGGTTACACACCTGTGATGACGTGCGTTGCGATGAGCACCGCCATCACCTCCCTCCAGCCCCGACTCGATAGAACTCGCGCTGTAATACCGACTCGCAAGTTCGGCGCGAATATACGATTCGCCGATCTCTCTTCTTCACTGTATCTTAGCGACGTATTTTTAAACATACGTACAAAGTTCACATTCTGTAAAATTGTCATACCCATGTATTTCAGTGTTTCGTCTCTTTTGTATTTTCAGCCTATTCATAAGCCAAGTAGAAATATATTAAAGGCAAGAGGAAGTCCCTGCAATAAAACTCAAGAGCCATGCGGGCCCGGCGTGCGCGTCCGCACAGGTCTGACCAACATGCGAACGCGAGTCTGTTTTTTGTCAGCCACATTTGGCGACCAAATGGGTCCTTTTCACTCGCTCGTTTTCCTGCCGGGACTTTCTCTAAATTTTCCGCTCCTTTTCCCCCGCTTTTCTGAAATCTTCGGCGCGTCGAAACGACGCTCGAAGCGTCAACAGAAACGACGGAGCATCAGTTCGCGAGCAACCAGCAATAAGTAAGGATCGACTTGCTTAAACAACACTCGGACTTACGTCGTTTTGTTAATTTGCGCTCTCGGCTCCGATTATTTCTGCTATTGCTTACGCGCTATTCTATTTTACTTATAACTGTGTTTTTATTTTGATACTGTGTGACTTATATTCGAAGTAAAAGTTCAAATCACTGAGTTTCAATTAAATGGTGTGTTAAATCATTTCGAAATTCCCGGTTCCATTGCGCTATTTCTATAGCTAAAACGGCAACGAATCCCTAACGATTTCTCGGTCCTGGGCGACCAACCAGCGACGACATCAAAACTGACCAACCCCAGGACGTAACACTCCTGTGACGAGCGCATGCTCGGCACGCGTCTGCCCCCTACGACGCAATATAAGAATTATATTCAAATCACCATGAGCAACCCGTTACTCAATGACACATGCCTTAAGAGTAATTGTAGATTAATTAATTAATAAGTAATAATAAGAACATTGTAATTATTGAGTTATTTGTACATAATTTCGTATATGTTTATACATGATTAATTTTGCGTTGTTCTCTCTCGGGTTTTTACCCTGGTTTCCGCGAGGGCTCGGGCGAATGCCAAGAACAATAATAATCTGAAGAGTGCCAGGGAAAAGAACAGTCTCTCTTCAGAAGGCGTATAAGTAAAGAATTTTTATGTTAACAGTATCAGCATATGGATTTAGAGTGTTTCTGTTGCACACGTGTAGTCATTGTAAAATGGAAAATGTAAGTGTTTGCAAAATGACGTGACTCAAGAACTAAAAGCAGGATTAAGAATCGTGTTTTTCTCAAACACGACTTTCACTGAAATTGTACATTAGCCAGAACAGCAATAAATCCTTTCGCGTTTTTCTCGAAGAAGTCTTGTAGTTGCAGAACTCGGTACTTGAACGACCACACGCTGATTGATGCTGGTCGCCAAATGTTTTACAACCACCGGAGGTCCGTAGCGAGTCGCGAAAGCTCTTCTGTTTTGTGTCACGCACGACGCCGGCTATCTCAGGCCCTTCGGTCCTCCCACGCTACCAACCCCTACTCTTGACTTTTGACCAATCGCAAAAACATTTCATCTTGAAGGGAGAAAATGAAACTCCAAAGAGTCACGGCGTCAAGCAAGAAGTCTCATGACAACGTTCGCGCTTTTAACATCGCTCCGGAATTTAGTACTTCGTGTCGCGCATCGAAGTACGGTAGAGTTTTCTTACAAAAGTGTTTATAAATTCTGTGTTTTAAATAATATCTGTGTATTAAATTAAATAAAAGTTAACGTGCTGAAATATGCGGAACAATATGAAATTTAGTGTTAAGAGTGTACGGGACACTCTTAAGTGTACTCCCCCGAAAGTGTCAGGATGGCGGGAGGGGGGGAAAATTGCCGGCTCGTTGCCGAATAAAGCGCTCGATGCTGCTGGTTCGAGTAAAGAAATCAACTGTATTTAAATAAGACCGTCAAATCAGCGTAAAGGATTCTCGCGATTGAACATAACTAGCATACGCGCTCGGTTAACCGTAGGGACTCGCACACGCTCGGGTTTCGGGACTCGGCCCTTCGCACACGCACACGCTCGTTATCGGACGACGTACTCGGACGGCGGCTCGGCGCTCACTCTCTATCGACCTTATCGCTCGACGGTTCGGCGATCACTCCCGATCTCGATCCGCGATCGAGACTCCTTCTCGACAGATGCGCACTACTCCTTATCGCGCATGTGCTAAACGGCCGTTGCCGTTACTACCCGTAACGCTCATGTTTTTAACATTAGTGTATTTTTGTAAAAGTGTTTTGTAATACCGAAGTAGTTATTAAAACTAAAAGTGTTTAAATTAAAATTGTGTTTTAATTGAGTAATTGAGTAGTTTGAATTTATAATTATTTTCCCGCTCCTCAGGCACGAATTTCTATTCGCTAGGCAGCAAAAGTAAACGGACCAACCAGAGTCTGTTCAACTCATACCAAAAACGAGTGGTATTGTCTCGTAACACTCCTGTAACGCCTGAGCGTCTTGATTCGCGGGAATTTGAATTATATCCAACGATGTCCTTTCTTGGGTCCAGTTGATAAAGGGTAAAAACCCACCTTGTGAATCAGGAAGGATTGTCAGAGAATAAAGTGAGATCCGTTCGCTTTCGGTATTAAAATTGTTCTGCTTCATTCTTTGAAGATTTTTTGAGTCTAGGCTAGAAGAACCACGCAATGGTTCTCCTACCCAACGCTCTCGCAGCCAATCACGCACGAGTTCAATAAGAACAAGGGAGCATTTTCTATTCCGTGCATTTTCTCACGGACGCGATAAGAGAAGGGCCAGCAGTCGCCACTCCACTTATCGAAGGCTAGACTTAGGGATAAACATTTATATAAACTCGAAACTCTGAAATAAACATACATGCGCCCAACGTCTTTTCAATAACAAAGATAATAACTAAATATACATACGACGAGACAATCATGTCTTTGTATTCATTCTTTGCCTTTAAGAAATATCTAATATTATTGCAACATATTATTATAAGTCACCATTTATTAATTTCGAATCTCTCGGGGTATAATTATTCTATTTAATTTAGCCGATTTATACTGTCGTAAATGATGACAAGGCGATGTAGGTTTTTTAACGAGGAGAAATTTCTCCCTCGCTTTCGTTTATTGATACAGGAAAAATAAGAAGTAACGAAGAAACAAACAGTGAAATCATATTAATAAGAAGAAAAAAACATAAACTGAGTTTTAGAGTCGGCGTGGACGTTTCTGGGGAGACAGAATGAGGAGCTTGCGGTTTTCTTTTTCGGATGGCCGCTTCTTGGAGGTTGGTCTGTAGAGAGGTGCGTCGGGTTTCTGCGGAGGTGGACGGAAATTGGTGACCGAAGGTGCTGTCCTACGAGGTGTAGTTATTGGTCGGCTGGGTCGGGTTGCTTTCCTCACAGGAATGTAATTTTCTATATCCTGTTGTCTCGGTGTTTTCTCGAGTTCGTCAGCGAGTTTTTGGTATAGAGCTTCGAACTCCTCGTCGCTCTTGACCGGGGATCCCAATGAGTGAAGTGGTTCATATACCGGAGATAGCGGTATGCGTGGTGGTGAGGAAGAGGGTGGAATTGTGGGTGTGAGTGTAGGTGTGTTTTTGATGTGAGGTGTTGTGTCGGTGTGCGGTGTTTTTTCGGTGTGAGGTGTGTCAGTGTGTTCTGTGTTGCGGTCTAGTTTAGTCGGGGTGGGTGTGTTAGTGTGGTCGAGGATTTGTCCGTGTCGTGTCCTGTTGTGTGTGCGTGTGTTGGGTTTGCGTGGGAGGGTGATTGGGACGAGTGTCCAAGGACGGTCCAGGAATTCGGGGTCCGGTTGGAAATTTCTAGGGTCAGGGGGAAGTATGAAAGGGATGGAGGGATTAGTTTTTAGGTGTCGGGCTATTTGCCGACGCAGGTAAGCTGCGTTTCGTTTTTTAGTCATCTACAAAACAAACAAAAGATTCCTCTCTGGTCATTAGGAGATTCATGGTCAACGAAATAAAAGGGTACATCTATTTATTATTTATGACTAGCAGGCATTTAACGTTGATATTAGGATTTACATAGATGCCTCGGAAGGAGACCAAAGAACGTTTCAAGATAGGTTGATATATATAGATATATATATATATACAGTGAGGTTCAGGTGAAACTAGACACCCGACAGGCGCGTGCGCGTCAAAGCGCCGGTTCTCAGCCGCGTCGCTTGCCCGTTCGGCTTCCGAGCTCGGCAAACGGCGGCATGGAAGGAGAGGCTTCGAAGAGAGGGGATCGCCGTCCCGACCGACTACGAATTCACGAAGCCCGAACACACTCAAGCGTAGCATGAATGCTAAAAATTAGTTTTGTTCATTTCTGATGTCTTATCAATAGCGATGTACCAATGTGTCAAAGGGCAATCATAGCAACATTACAAATTACCCGTATGGTGGTAATATCACCTGCTTTGAGTTTGATTAAGATTATTACAATATTAGTTAATAATTAAAAATAAGCGTTTTTAATAATTAACAACTTGGGATTATCTTTACTTATTTCTTGCATTGTTATTATAATAAAAGGTCCTATGGCATTTCCGTCTAGTTCAAAGTCTTCCATAATAAAAATGACGCGAGGGTTGGCGACACAACTCGCACGGGGATTTCTCGAAAAATCTTGCTCATAAGACAAATTGAAAAAACCTTTTTTAATATAAAAAATGCAAGTAATTAAGATAAACAATTTTTAACTTAATTACTTTTTAATAATTTTAGTTAAATAATAAATGTTGTTGCCTATTTTCAACAATAATCATTTTATCAGTGGCCATTTATTTTACTGCATTTCCTGCATGGTTTTGAGAAGAAATCTTTTTGCATTCTTCGATAGAAGCAACAGTTTCAACTAATAATAACCCTGAAGAATTATGCACTAGCAAATTTTATAGTAACGACAGCCCTAACTTTCTAACTCTGCGTTAAATGAATTAATCTTGAAGGCAGATCTTTTCATTTTTAATTATCTAGTGGAGACTATTTTTTTTTTGTTCAATGATCCTGAACCGTTGGAAATCATTTTTCTAATTTTCGCATTATTTCTAATTATTCATTCGCATAATTATTAATTCGCTGAAGCTCATTTTTCATTTTTTTATTATCTAGTAATGACTATTTTTATTTTTCATTCTTCCAATGATCCTGAAAAAAAGCAGTCATTTTTTGCAGTCATTTAAAAAAAATAGTGCCAGCTGTACCTTCTCATCTGTTCGCGTAATAAACCTTTTTTTTAGGTTTACGAGTTAAGAACGCTTTTTTTGCGATCCATCAATGCTACCAAAACTTTGTTAATGCTGCAAAAGTTTTGCAGTCAGCAACAATTTTTCGGAAATAAAAATCTTTAAAACAAGAATAAAAAAAAATAATAGATGTTACTAGATAAATAAAAAAATAACAAAAGTACTTTCACTGCATTCGTTGCATAGTTTAGAAAGCAAAAAGTCCTTCAGTATTTTTTGCTAAAACCTATTAAAAATAAACACATCGGAATCGGTGGCGACACAGCTTCCACGAGGATAACTATTAAAATCTTGCCCCTACAAAAAAGTGCAACAAGACCTTTACTACGCAAAAAATGCAAGGAATTAAGATAAACAAGTTGAAAGTTCAATACATGTTAATTGCATAAGTTAAACGATAATTAATTGCTAATTTTCAGCAACAATAATTTTTCCGGTGCGGGATTGATTTCAGTGTATGAAGGTAGTCTGAGCACATTGACTGACGTCGCATAAGTTCGAGAGAGTTTGAGAGCGAATCACGAACAGTTCTCGAAGAGATAAAAATCTGAAAAAAAATCAAGGATATGGAATGTGCTAAAGAGTTCACTTTGGACAATAATAATTTAAATAATGTTATTAACAAATCACTGAAATAAATAATTGTTCAACAATACATCGACAAACTAATTTCGTTTTTGTTATAAAAATGATTCTTTTAATTTTCTGCATACGTATGAATTTTTTTCAGAATTTTCTCTGATTTTTTATTTTAACATAAAAAAAACGCGATTTTCAAACATCACACAAAATTCTGAAAAAATTTATACGTATGCAGAAAAATGAAAACATCACTTTCATTACAAAAAAAATTGGGTTACCGGGTATTTTGTTGAACAATTCTTTATTTTAATAATTTGTTAATAACATTTTTAAAATTATTATCGTCCAAAGTAATCTCTTTAGCACCTTCCATATGCTTGATTTTTTTTTTCAAATTTTTATCTTATCGAGAACTGTTCGTAACTCTCTCTTAAACTCCCTCGAACTTATGCGACGTCAGTCAATGTGCTCAGACTACCTTAATTGCATCGTTTTGAGAAAAAACGTCCTTTAGCGTTTTTCACTTCAAACAATAGTTTTTAAAATAAACAAAATGAAATCGGTGACGACACAACTCCCACGCAGATTACTCTAAGAATCTAGCCCCTACGAAAAAGTTAAACACGACCTTTTCTACACAACAAAATGCAAGGAATCGAAACAAACAAGTAAAAAGTTAATAACTTGCTAATTACATTAGATAGTCAAGAATTTGTTGCTCATTTTCAACAACTATCATTTTGTCGGTTCTTTATTCATTTGACTACCTTCTTTGCAACGTTTTCAGACGAATACGTCCTTTAGTATTGTTTTGCTGAAAGCAATAATTTTGAAAATAAACTTTAAGATCGGTGGAAGCACATCTTCCACGAGGATTACCTTAAACGTCTTACCCCAACAAGAGCTTTTCTACTCAATAAAATTCAACAGATCAAATGGTTATTTTTAAGCAACAAATTGTTGTTTAGCTAATGCAATTAACAATTTATTGACTTGTAACTTGATTTTCTTTATTTCTTGCACATTTTGAAGTGACAAAGGTCCTGTTCAACTTTTTTGTAGGGACAAGACTTTTAGAGTAATCAGCGTGGGTGTTTAATCGTAACCGATTTCGACGTGGTTATTTTCAAAAGTATTACTTCTAGTAAAAAATACCGAAGCACGTTTTCCTCTTAAAATGTTGCAAGGAATGCAGAAAACTAATTTTGCACAGATAAAATGATTTTTGTGGAAAATAGACAACAAATTGTTGTCTAAATAATGCAATTCACAAGTAATTAAGTTTTAACTTGTTTTCCTTTATTCCTTGCATAGTTAAAAGTAAAAAAGTCCTCTTTAACTTTTTTGTAGGGACAAGACTTTTAGAGTAATCTGCGTAGGTGTTGTGTCGCAAACGATTTCGACGTGATCATTTTCAGAAGTATTGCTTCTAGTGAAAAATAGCAAAAGACGTTTTCTCTTAATATTGTGCAAGGAATGCCGAATAATCAATTGCGTACCCATAAAATGATTGTTGTTGAAAATAAGCAACAAATTGTTGTCTAACTAATGTAATTGACAAGTTATTAACTTTCAACTTATATTTATTTATTCCTTGCATAGTTTAAAGTGAAAAAGGTTCTGTTAAACTTTTTAGTAGGGATAAAACTTTTAGAGTTATCTGCGTGGGTGTTGAGTCGCAACTGATTTCGACGTGATTATTTTCGAAAGTATTGCTTCTAGTGAACAATACCAAAAGACGTTTTCTCTTAATATTGTGCAAGGAATGCAGTAAAATCAATTGCGTATCCATAAAATGATTGTTGTTGAAAATAAGCAACAAATTGTTGTCTAACTAATGCAATTAACAAGTTATTAACTTTTAACTTATATTTATTTATTCCTTGCATAGTTTAAAGTGAAGAAGGTCCTGTTAAACTTTTTAGTAGGGATAAGACTTTTAGAGTTATCTGCGTGGGTGTTGAGTCGCAACTGATTTCGACGTGATTATTTTAGAAAGTATTGCTTCTAGTGAAAAATACCAAAAGACGTTTTCCTCTTAATATTGTGCAAGGAATTCACTAAAATCAATTGCGTATCCATAAAATGATTGTTGTTGAAAATAAGCAACAAATTGTTGTCTAACTAATGCAAGTAACAAATTATTAACTTTTAACTTATATTTATTTATTCCTTGCATAGTTTAAAGTGAAAAAGGTCCTGTTAAACTTTTTAGTAGGGATAAGACTTTTAGAGTTATCTGCGTGGGTGTTGAATCGCAACGGATTTCGACGTGATTATTTTAGAAAGTATTGCTTCTAGTGAAAAATACCAAAAGACGTTTTCCTCTTAATATTGTGCAAGGAATGCAGTAAAATCAATTGCGTACTCATAAAATGATTGTTGTTGAAAATAAGCAACAAATTGTTGTCTAACTAATGCAATTAACAAATTATTAACTTTTAACTTATATTTATTTATTCCTTGCATAGTTTAAAGTGAAAAAGATCCTGTTAAACTTTTTAGTAGGGATAAGACTTTTAGAGTTATCTGTGTGGGTGTTGAGTCGCAACGGATTTCGACGTGATTATTTTAGAAAGTATTGCTTCTAGTGAAAAATACCAAAAGACGTTTTCCTCTTAATATTGTGCAAGGAATGCAGTAAAATCAATTGCGTACCCATAAAATGATTGTTGTTGAAAATAAGCAACAAATTGTTGTCTAACTAATGCAATTAACAAGTTATTAACTTTTAACTTATATTTATTTATTCCTTGCATAGTTTAAAGTGAAAAAGGTCCTGTTAAACTTTTTTGTAGGGATAAGACTTTTAGAGTTATCTGCGTGGGTGTTAAGTCGCAACGGATTTCGTCGTGATTATTTTCGAAGGTATTGCTTCTAGTGGAAAATACCAAAAGACGTTTTCCTCTTAATATTGTGCAAGGAATGCACTAAAATAAGCAACAAATTGTTGTATGTCTAATGCAATTAACAAGTTATTAACTTTTAACTGATTTTTCTTTATTCCTTGCATAGTTTAGAGTAAGAAATGTCGTGATAAACTTTTTTGTAGGAGTTAGACTTTTAATGTAACCTGCGTGGAAGCTGTGTCGCCATTGATTTCGACGTATTTATTTTAAAAACTATTGCTTCTAGCGGAAAATACTAAAGGACGTTTTCCACTAAAAATGGGAAAGGAATGCAGTGAAATTAATTGCGCACCGATAAAATGACTGCAATCAAGTTAAAAGTTAATAACGTGTTAATTGCATTTGTTAGACAACAATTTTCTGCTTATTTTTAAGAACAATCATTTCATCGATCCACAACTGATTTTACTGCATTCCTTTCCCATTTTTTAGTGGAAAACGTCGTAAGGTATTTTCCACTAGAAGCAATAGTTTTGAAAATAATTGCGTCGAAATTCATGGCAACACAGCTTCTACGTCATGACGTTATTTTTTACTCTAAATTATGCAATGAATAAAGATAAACAAATTAAACGTTAATACTTATTTTCAACAACAATAAATTTATCGGTCTGCAATTGATTCCCCTGTATTCCTTGCATCGTTCTGGGAGGAAAACGTCCCTTGGTTCTTTTCGCTGGAAGTACTACTATTGAAAATAATTACGTTGAAATTCAAGGCAAAGTCTTACTCCTACAAAAAAGTTAAAAAAGATCTTTTTTACTGCAAAAATAGTAATGAATCGATGCAAACTAGTTGAAAGTTAATTATCCTTAATTGCATTAATAAGGCAAGAATTTTTTGCTTATTTTTAACAACAATTATATTATCGGTGTGAAATGGATTGCACTCTATTTCTTTCACCGTTTTAAGAAGAAAATGCACTTTGGTATTTTCCGCTATACCCAATAGTTTTAGAATAACATGCATTGAAATCGGTGGTGCCTCAGCCGTCAAGCAGATTACTCTAGAAGTCTTGATTTTAGAAAACAGTTGATTACGACCTTTCTTAGTCTGAACTATGCAAGGCCAAATAAAAACAATTAAAAAGCTAGTAACTTGTTAATTGCATTAATTAGACAAAAATTTGTTGCTTATTTTCAACAGCAATCATTTTATCGGTGTGCAATTTATTTCACTCCATTCTTTGCACGGTTTTAAGAGTAAAACATTGTTTGGTATTTTTCGATAGAAGCAATACTATTAAAAGTAAAATTGTCGAAATCGCAGATTACTTTTAAAGTCTTACTCGTATAAAAAAGATGATTAAGGTCTTTTTTACTTTAAACGAAGCAAGGAATACAGACAAACAAGTTAAAAGCTTATTATTTGTTAATTGCATTAGTTGGACAACAATTCGTCGGTTATTTAAAAAAAAAAAACATTTTATTCGTCCACAATTCATTTTATTGCATTCCTTACACCGTTTTAAGAGGAAAACTTTATTTGATATTTTCCCCTAGAAGCAATAGATTGGAAAAAGTACGTCGAAATCATTTTCGATACAGTTTCCACGCAGATTACTTTAAAAGTCTTGCTTCTACAAATAAGTTGATCTCGACCTTTCTTACTGTGAACTATGCCAGGAAAAAAGAAAAGTAAGTCAAACGTTAATAACTTGTTACTTGCGTTAATTAGACAACAATTCGTTTCTTATTTTTAACAACTATAACTTTATCGGTGTGTAATTGATTGTAATGCATTACTTGCATCGTTTTGAGAGGAAAATATCGTTATGTTTTTTTCGCTAGAAGCAATAGTTTAAAAATAAAACACGTTGAAATCGATGGTAATACTGCTTTTCTATTAAAAAAAAAATTACCCGAAAAAATGACCGTTTTTAAGCGACGAATTATTTTGTAACTAATGCAATTAACAAGTTATTGACTTTCTACTTTTTTTTGTGATTCCTTGCATTGTTTACAGTAGAAAATGTGTTGTTAAACTTTGTTGTAGGTGCAAAACTTTTGAAGTAATCCTCGTGGAAGCGGTGTCGTCTCCGATTTGAACGTATTTATTTTCAAAACTGTTGCTTCTAGCGCAAAATAGTATAGGGCATTTTTCTCTAAACACGATGCTAGGAATGTAGAGAAATCGATGGCGCACTGACAAAACTATTGTTGTTTAACTAATCCAATTAATAAGTTGTTTTGTTTTATCTCGTTTATTTCGTTTCTTTGTATTTTCATTCGTAAAAGACCCCTTTAGCATTCTTGTTGAAGAAAAGCTTAAAAAAAAATCGTGCAGTACTTGCACCGCCACTACGTCGACGTGTTTATTAATGAAAGGGTTGTGCCTAGCCAAGTATAACAGAGGACTTTTATCACTCAGAATGCTGTATTTTTGTCTCACGCACGAAGTAAGTACAAAACTAAATTTTGTGCAAGTGTAGAGCCAGCAGTTGTAATGTGACCAGTTTCAATTGATGACATTTTACAGAAGTACTAAAAGAAAGGGGGCTTACCAGACATTCCGGGGCAAGATAGCAATTCCCAGAAATTTGGTACCGCTAAAATCAGGGCTGCATAGTATACCCAAAAAATATCTAATATTTTCGGTCGTCGAATAAATCTCGGAGCGTTTGAATACTGGTGGAATTAAATAAAAAATGAAAAGCAAGAGAGGAGTTTTCATTTTTTTTGCGTGAACGCATAATTTTTCTGCGATAATATGACTAATGTCGACGATGTTAATATTAATCTTTATGGAATATTTTTCTATTGTTTTTTCCTGTATTTTTGCAAAAGGGATCTTGCGGTTGACAAATAAATAATAATAATAAAATTGTAGTTGGATCGTAGACGAACGTAAGGACATAAAAATGTCAAGCATCAGTGAAATTTAACATTTCCGCGTTTCTTCCTGTACGATTTTTTTTTTTGAACTTCCATTATCGACCTTACAAATACGATTTCTGTGCGATAAACTATCCAGTTTATTTTGGAACAGAAGTAACTACTGTAACGCCGCAAAATTGCGCGTTTATATATTAGGCATCGTCCTCCTCGCTCTTCGACTCAAGGGCGATCTCGCAGGGTTAGCATAGGAAGTTTAGGCGCACTTATTAATTTTTTTTTTTTTGATTATGTTTTTTTGTATGCCGGAGAGAGAGAGAAAATGGAAACGACGGACACGAGAGAGAGAGAATCCTGGTATTTTCCACGAGGCGGAAATCTGCCTCGTCCCGGACGTCTTCCTCGGAAAATCTGCGGGCCATACATTTACCGTCTCCACCTACGAACTTCCATCTTTCTACGCCTATTGGGGAGGGCTTACGACGGTTTCAACATCTGGAATCCGCAACGCAACATTGGACAATTATCCGAGCTTACGCGCTCGAAAAGGGTCTAGCGCATGGTCGGTACCGCAGCGAGTTACCGGACCTTGATGCGCTGATAATCGTAATGCTAATTTTCGAAGTCGCCTAGCGAGGCGCCAGGTCCTGCGTCGCGTGGGAGCGCTCTAGCGCTTACCCCCAATTAAGGCATTTTGGAAGTCGTTAAGTGGGGATCGAAGTTCGCGAGAAAGATCGAGTGCGATCTTTCGAGGCTTTTGCGTAGACTTGTTCGAGCGAGGAGGACGTACCGCCATTATAAGGGATATTCTATCGCCCAATATTGTACCGAGGACCTGTGAGGAGTAGCCCGTGGAACCTCCGTTACCAAGGAAAGTTGTCCGAGGAGTAATTCAAACGGCTCTTCTCTCGTCCCGGTGAGCTTTCCTACACTTTATTTATTTTTTTGCTCTTTCAATTTATATTTTGTTTTTCCTGTTATTTAACTATCTTTCCCGCGAGTGTTAAATGATTGTAAAATAGAGTGTGGTCGTGCCGTTCGCGTTCGTCTCCCCGCGTGGAGAGTATAAATCGTCGAAGATCTTTGTGTTACTTCGCGTGCCCCTGCGGATTTTGGGCAGGTCCCGCGCGTTATAGTTTTACGACGTTTATTTCCTGTGACGTGGGAGAGTTCTTCGCGTAAGGTTTCGAGCCATCTCCATTAATTTAGATTCCGTATTAATTTCTTAAATAAAATCAGACGTGTGCGCGAATCGCCCTTGGGCCGGCGTCCCGCAAAAAGCCATAGTTTTAGTGTGTGTGGTCCGCGTGTGAGCCCTTGACAGGTCCCGTGAATAACGTACTTTTCGTTTGACGTGAGGGATTTTGCCAAGGCCATATCGCGTGTAAAGTTTCGTTTGTTTAATTAATTTCCTTGGTGTGAGGTTTGTCGCGTTTTGTTGGTAATTGTTGCGCGTCCCTCACGACCCTGCTTAATTGGTTACGAAAGAGTGTGGAGGTGTGTGCGAGCGATTTCCGTTGTTTTGTCGGGAAAATTATTGAAATTCTTTTACAACAAATTAGTGGCCAAAGTGAGGCCACTATTTAGAGATATTTTACGGGAACGTTTTATTGAGCATTTATTTATTTGTCTTCTTGAGATAACTTCTGGATTTCCTTTTTGAATAAATTAATATTTTGTGAGTCCCGTAATTATTTGTGTCGTGCAATTCATTTATGTATTTTTTTTTTGGGAACACAAGCTCCTGAGGTCTTACCCCCCCCCCACTCTACATAATTGAAGCTGCGGCCAAGCCTGGGCTGACAATTGTCGTTGTACAACCTTGCTTCTCTTCCGGCGCGAAAGCGCCTGGCGCCCTGTTCTTTACGAACGAAAAATAAGGAAGAGAGGCAAGAGGACATTTTCAGGTTGTAGCAAGGGTTTTCCTGCGTTGGGCAAACTCGCGTTACACTACACATTACGAGGAGCATTGTCGATAACCAAAAAAATGAAAGAAAAAAAAAAAAAAAGAAAAATTGAAAATCTAAGAATCACGTCTGATTTCCAGATTTATGATTTTTCTTTTTTATGCCCATTATGCTTCGGACAATCATTTTTTTAACTTACAGAATCGTTTACATTTTTTTGCGATAATTACACTGAAAAAAAATTTAATTGATTCAATAAATCCATCGTTTGCGGGCTGCCAAAAACAAGCGGTATCAACTTAATTTGAATTCTAATTCCTCCAATTCCATACGAGATCCAAACAATAACTCTAAAATAAGCAAAATAATATTTTATTATTTCACTGTTGAAAGGGATTGAACGAATAAGAACTAAAGTTAATTCAAAAATACTTCTTTTTGGCAGCCCGCAAACGATGGATTTATTGAATCAATGACATTTTTTTTCAGTGTAGTTCAATGTATCTTGGAGAATAAAATCTGGATACTCGGAAAATGGGTATACCATCGGTGCCAGGATACTTTTTTTTCAGGTGCGTCAAAACGCACCTGATGACGCGCGAAGACGCATCTTTGTAGCGTCCCTATCTCCCTACCATGCCACTCTCCAGCCCTCTCCGACGCTACACGAGGACGTGGGAGCCACTGCGTTGAGGAGCACTGCCGGTGAAAGGCCGCAGCCAATAAGATTTGAGAGTTCCCAAGCGCGCGCTTCGCTGGGTGTCTAGTTTCACCTGAACCTCACTGTATACTGGAGTTAACACCGAAAATAAAACAAGTCGACGGACGAGGCTTTTCGCGGGATCGACAATCCATCCTTTGTCTTTGATCTCACGTACCTATCTTATTTAAAACATTGGATGCCCACGTGTGACTCCCAACGTCGCATTGCAAAAGTTATGGCTCTCAGGTTTATCGACTGCACAAAGAACGACGCAGACGTCTAGGCGGCTTTAGGTACAGGGACCCTTTAGTGATTAGGTCATTCCTGTAAACATCTCGATATCATAGTTCGCGGACACTCTGTCTCCTGTATGAAGCCGGAGTTGAATTACCCACGGTCCGTCGATCATAATTTAAATGTTTAAATAATAATCTAGGTCGATATATTGGACACGCGAGCTCCAACTCTCGTAGTTTGAGGGCCCACCCAGACCCGCGCTAAATGCTCATAGACACTCAGTCGCACGTCGTAGGTGTAGCGGCCCTCCAGGATCCCGAGCGTGCATCCCGATATGCGCCCCTATTTGCCTGCCCCAGCATCTTGACGCAAGTTCTCTTTTAAGGATGTAGGACCCAAAAGTTACGGGACGTAACACTAGCATATGGATTTAGAGTGTTTCTGCTGCACACGTGTAGTCATTGTAAAATGAAAAATGTGAGTGTTTGCAAAACGACGTGACTCAAGAACTAAAAGCAGGATTAAGAATCGTGTTTTTCTCAAACACGACTTTCACTGAAATTGTACATTAGCCAGAACAGCAATAAATCCCTTCGTGTTTTTCTTAAAGAAGTCTTGTAGTTGCAAAAATCGGTACTTGAACGACCACACGCTGATTGAAGCTGGTCGCCAAATGTTTTACAACCACCGGAGGCCCGTAGCGAGTCGCGAAAGCCCTTCTGTTTTGTGTCACACACGACGCCGGCTATCTCAGGCCCTTCGGTCTTCCCACGCTGGACCCATGCAACCCTCAGTCGCTTGGGCCGCCGCATACTTTCTACCCCCGCTACCAACCCCTACTTCTTGACTTTTGACCAATCGCAAAAATATTTCATCTTGAAGGGAGAAAATGAAACTCCAAAGAGTCACGGCGTCAAGCAAGCAGTCTCATGACAACGTTCGCGCTTTTAACATCGCTCCGGAATTTAGTACTTCGTGTCGCGCATCGAAGTGCGGTAGAGTTCTTACAAAAGTGTTTATAAATTCTGTGTTTTAAATTATATCTGTGTATTAAATTAAATAAAAGTTGACGTGCTGAAATATGCGGTACAATATGAAATTTAGTGTATTTTTGTAAAAGTGTTTGGTAATATCTAAGTAGTTATTAAAACTAAAAGTGTTTAAATTCAATTGTGTTTTATTTGAGTGATTGAGTAGTTTAAATTCATAATTATTTTCCCGCTCCTCAGACACGAATTTCTATTCGCTAGGCAGCAAAAGTAAACGGACCAACCAGAGTCTGTTCAACTCATACTAAAAACGAGTGGTATTGGCTCGTAACATTTAGCAAAGAACATATATTATATGGAAGCGTACAGCCCGTGTTAAGTTTTGGCAGAGAAAAAGTAGTTCGGAATTTCGCCGATAGTTCGCGCGGCGATGTATCGGTGTGCCGCACACATTGAAAGAGTCTCAAGCCACGCCCCACGCGGTTGATTCTCTCGCACTCCTGCATACTGGCCAGACGTTCCGACTCACTTGCTCTCACGCGGTCGCGCATTCCCAATGCGTGTAGTGGGGATGCTCTACCGCTCATCACTTTAAATCCTTCGCGATTTTTAAAATAATTTTTTTTTTTTGTTTTTTTTTTTGTTTAGAATAACACAATAAAGTGTTTAACTTAACTAATAAGATGTGAATTTGTTGTTTGCAAGCAAAGCACAATAAATCGTTCAATATTCGTATTGAACGAAGCCCGAAGTATTTTATCATTTTTAATTATATACATTAAACTTACCTTTTAGTATTAATAACAGAGTTGTAAATCCCTATTCATTCATGAAATATAGTTTACAGTACAGTTTGTTTTGTAATTATGATTTAATAATAATAATATATAGCGATTATGAAACGGAGTGTAAACATTTGAATAGCTGCAAACAATATTATTTTTTAATAAAATTTGAAGGTAATCTTGTTGAAAAAATGAAGAAAATTAATTAATGCATTAAGAAAGTAATGCATTAAGTATTTCTTCCATTTTTGCTTCCTCATAGAGTAAGCTTTGTTTTCATGAAAAAAAAAATTTTTCGAGATTTTCATGTCAGTACACTCAGAATGGGCCAAAACGTCGAGAAAAGTGATTTAGAAAATGTGTGTGTGTGTGTGTGTGTGTGTGTGTGTGTGTGTGTGTGTGTGTGTGTGTGTGTGTGTGTGTGTGTGTGTGTGTGTGTGTGTGTGTGTGTGTGTGTGTCATCGTTACACGATCGAGAAATGTGAACCTTTATAACTCGGGAATGCCTTGAAATATCAAGCTGAAATTTGGACCATAGATAGAGGGATCAATCCTCATCGTTCAATGCAGATTTTTGTAAAAATCCACTTCATCGTTAAATTATTACGCGTTTTTTAATTTTTTGAAAAATGTCTGTTTACGCGATAACTCTTTCAATTTTCGAGATATTGATCTTAAAATTGGTATGAATGTGAGCTTTCATACGCCGGTGATCGCTATTGAATTTGGTTAAGATCGGTTGTACCGTTAAAATTTTATGATGTTTTGAATTTTTGAAAAAATTGACATTTGCAAACTTTTGCAAAACTTAAGACAGCGAGCTCAAATTTTGTATATAAATGAAACAATATTCAGCCATTATATATGTATAATTTAGTGACGAACGGTATGAAATTTTTGATTTTATGGAATGTTGAATTATTTTTTTAAATATACATTATCACATTCACTTTCGGAAACGCTCTAATAATCACGACATAACGTAATAACGAAATAGAAAAAGCGAATCCACAATATGTATATTTATCTAATTAAAACAAGGATGCAAAGTAGAAGCTTTCCCATTGCTTCCTCATAGAGGTAGCTTTGTAAAACGCGAAAAATAATGAGGAAGCAATGTGCAAGGTTCTACTTTGCATGCTTTTTATACTATTTCTCGCAATATTGAAGTGAAAATTGGTATTTTTTGCAGCTCTTCAAATGTTTGCACTCTGTTTTATAATCGCTATTAATTTGGTTTTGTTTTATAAAAATCGGAAAAATGTCTACTTAAAACAACAGTTGAAAATGTACCTAATAAATTGCGAAATTCATGAATCCTTGAATTTCGCAATTTATTAGGTACATTTTCAACTGTTGTTTTAAATAGACATTTTTCCCATTTTTTTAAAACAAAACCAAATTAAACGTTGGTATTAATTGTTTTCTCCTTTATTTTGCGAAAATTACCATTAGGTTTTGCGAAATTCATGAGTCCTTTTTTGGATCATATAGCTGTTATTAACGAAAGCAACCGCTTTCGTTAATAACAATGATCCAAAAAAGGATACATGAATTTCGCAATTTATTAGGTACATTTTCAACTGTTGTTTTAAATAGAGATTTTTCCGATTTTTTTAAAACAAAACCAAATTAAACGTTGGTATTAATTGTTTTCTCCTTTATTTTGCGAAAATTACCATTAGATTTCGCGAAATTCATGAATCCTTTTTTGGATCATATAGCTGTTATTAACGAAAGCAAACGCTTTCGTTAATAACAGCTATATAATCCAAAAAAGGAATAAGAGCGAGCGAGAAAGCAGCATTACCCCAAGCATTAGAATATGCGAGTGCGACCGAGAAACGCACTATCGGAAGAGCGAGTGTACGAGAGAGAAGGGAAGCGCATGAGTACGAGCGAGAACGCACCATTACCCCAAGCATAAGAAAGCGGCAGTGCGAGCGAGAGGCGCGATTACCCCAAGCCCTGATTGGCTCGGAGCCTAAAAAGAGGTGGGCATATAGCAGTATGCGTGCACACCGATATAGACAGCGACGGTAGTGCTGGGGTAAGGTACTAGCGGTTTACCCTAGCGAATGCTGCCAAGTCGGCCCATAAGCTATACACTTCCATATAATATATGTTCTTTGCTTTTAGTTAGCATTTGGGCGTGACATAATTTCGGTGGTATGGTAAGCAAATTTTTATTATATTCACTTACTCGGTTGATAATGAAAACTGTAAATATATATCATTACTGTCACGGTCTTACATACAGGTTTTGCAACGAAGATGGTTGGGGTAGTCCCGCTTAGCGTCCCAGCCCGGTAATTCCGATTTCCGCCGCGAGATGCGCCACTCGTACAGGAGTGTGACGCATGCGTCACTTTACCATTATCTTAACGCGGTTTATTCAAAGATTCGTATTGCAGAATAAAGCTATTGGTATAAATCGGCTAAATTAAATAGAATAATTATACCCTGAGAGATTCGAAATTAATAAATGGTGACTTATAATAATATGTTGCAATAATATTAGATATTTCTTAAAGGCAAAGAATGAATACAAAGACATGATTGTGTCGGCGTATGTATATTTAGTTATTATCTTTGTTATTGAAACGACGTCGGGCGCATGTATGTTTATTTCAGAGTTTCGAGTTTATATAAATGTTTATCCCTAAGTATAGCCTTCGATAAGTGGAATGGTGACTGCTGGCCCTTCTCTTATCGCGTTCGTGAGAAAATGCACGGAATAGAAAATGCTCCCTTGTTCTTATTGAACTCGTGCGTGATTGGCTGCGAGAGCGTTGGGTAGGAGAGCCGTTGTGTGGTTCTTCTAGCCTAGACTCAAATAATCTTCAAAGAATAAAGCAGAACAATTTTAATACCGAAAGCGAACGGATCTCACTTTATTCTCTGACAATCCTTCCTGATTCACAAGGTGGGTTTTTACCCTTTATCAACTGGACCCAGGAAAGGACATCGTTGGATATAATTCAAATTCCCGCGAATCAAGACGCGCAGGCGTTACAGGAGAGTGACGCATGCGTCACTTTACCATTATCTTAACGCGGTTTATTCAAAGATTCGTATTGCAGAATAAAGCTATTGGTTTTGTTGTCCGCATGCTAACCAACTGTTTGCCTCCTGGCTTACAGTTTTGTTTTCTACCTATAAAAGAAAAACATATATCAATAAAAGTTACAATTACCTAATTAAACATAAAAATAAACTTACCCAAAAATAAAGTCCCACTGCGTAGAGACGCCAGGATCTTCTACGCAGTAAAATGAAGTGACTTCGAACTCCATAAACACCTATGTAGGATTGATAAACCCTACGCAGGCACTACAGAAGAATCCCACGATGCCAATATCCTTGAACAGATCCATCAAAGAAAAGAAATGGACTGCTGCAAGATTTTTCCCTCGAAGAACAACTTCCAGAAGGTTGAAAAAATCCTCTGCGGAGACCCTGTACCTGAAAAGAAAGAACACACAAAAAATACACAAATACATTTAACCGACAGTAGTGGACGCGCGGTCGGTGTGTGGCTTCGGCGGTCCCCAGAGTTAAGCAGCATTATTTGCGGCCATAACTTGGATGGGTGACCGCTTAGCCGTGAACTGGTTTGCGCGCCAACTGCTGAGCGGGAGGCAGTTTTTCTGAGTTTCTAATGTATTCTCATACAATAGAAACTCAGTAAAAATAAAGCCGTCTGTATCGGCCAGGTTTTTCGCAGTTTCCCTGTGCCCTCGTGCAAATGCGATACAGTAGTGCATTAGGATGAGTGACTGCGGACAACACTCTAGGGGGCGTCTCTATGAAGTGAACGGGGAACGGGGTGTCTATGATGGAACGGGGAAAAGGGGAGAGGGGCAACGTAAAAGCCTGAAGAAGGCATACGGAAAAGAAACAAATAAAAAAATAAAAAAAATACACAAATACATTTAAAAATACACCAAAAATCACAAATACAGAAAAATACACAGAAACTTACCTCATACCTTTATACTTACCTAAAAACCCACCCGAAATATATTAAAAACACTTTTCACTGAAACTGACACTAATAACTGAGGTTACGGCTATGTTTCATAACCGTAACGCGCAAATTCCGAAACCCCGTCCCAAACTGAAATAAATTTAGTCAAAAGACCCGGGCCCCTCGAGTTGTCGACCCGCGCCTGAGCTCGCGCAAGCTCCCGTAGTTCCCGCTCGGCCGACAGATGGCCACGACGATGCGGTTCTCCCGCAAGAGAAAGGAGTCCCGGCCGTGCATATAAGCAGTGAATATTCAGAGCTTTTTTATCCAAAACTTCTTGCCCGTTTCTCCTCATAGAACGACCGCTCGAGGTAAGAATCCGGGAAGAGTGCTGCCTACGTACTCTTCCTAATTTTTGCCATATTTACTGTCCCTAAGTGAATAAAATTAAAACCGAGGTTACTGCTTAAGTAATTTCTTTCCTTTCAGAAAAATCATTCCAGAGTGTCCATAAGTCGGGATTTCCCTTTAAATTGTATTTATTTTAAAAAAATAATAATAATATATAATCGTTTAACGTATAGTGCCCTCCCAAACAACATTTACTGTTCCTAAGTAAAATAACTAATTCGAGGTTGCTGTTTAAGCAATTCTCTTTTCTTCCAGATTGACAAGCTGTCCATAAGCTTGGTCCACCGTTGTATAAAATAACCGCAGGGGTAATACAAGACCCTCGGTCTTCAAACTCTCCCTAGCTTCCCAAATTTTGGTCTCCGTCCGAGACATATATATATTGTTATGAATATAGAGATTAGGTCTTATAGGAACACACGGTATAACGATCGACAAACGAATACTTGATGTACTCCACAGTAAACGTGACAGAAGAAAGTCTTGACAGGACTTGGACTGCGAGCAAACGTGCGAACAAAAACGTTAAAAGATAAATAGAATCCTTTGTAATTAATAATATCCGCCCCACAAACAAATATCCGCTTAATTCATTTGCTCGGTCGTAACAATATATGTATACAGTTCATTTTTCGACCATATACAATCCTAGGTAGAAAGGGCTATATCGCGAACGAATGCTATCGAATATAATTATAAATATGTCATCGGTCACTAGATGACAAATAATCAACCGGCGACGATTTTATATACCAACGCGACCAGTGAGATCACCTTTCGGCAGAGCCAAAACTTCTCAGAAAACGACCATACCAACACAGTGCAACTGAGAAGGAGGGCGTATCGGAGCTATGAAGATTGCAGTGGGCCAGAAAAGGATGGAGCGTTGCAGCCTACTACTAACACCACTACAGCGAGGGTACACCACAGCACGGGCGTAAGAAGAGAATGAAGAATAAGGAACCTATGCAAGGCGGAAGCGGGAGGAGGACAGCATCATAGGCCTACGAGCAGCAGAGGGAAGGCGACGGAACTATGGAAACTCTCCTTCTCTGCCGATGGATACCCCGACGTCCCCTTGATGACTACTATGATTTAGGAACAAAAAGATTTAAATAATAATTGTTTAAATTATACATATATATATATAATATATATCTTCACATGATTATATGTATATTATAGTTATTGGCTAAATTTAAGGCTTACTCCATTAGCTTTAGGATATTGTTAATTAATAATTTAAATTATTTCAAAGATCGAGATTTCTCTAAATTAATAAATTTAATTCTTTAAATGAAGTTGTTAATTTACAAAAGTAAATTAACATGTATAAGTTGTCGAGATCGAAATCATTATCTTTGAAAATATATAAGTCATTGTTTATCGTTTTCAATAACTATTAATTGTCAATTAACAAATCGTTGCCTTGGAAGTTCAGGAGATTTATGTAAATGAGATTTCCATTATTTATCATCGATCGTTTAATTTATCCATAATCGATAATTGTTAATTATTAATATTGAGACCATAGTGTTAATAAGCTAGCTCTAAGACAAAAAGGCATGGTGGGGGCGGCTGAATGAACTCATAGTGTGTGCCCCCTCCCAAGGGGTATCATTTGTATATCTTTAGCTGTCTATATAAGATGGAGCCCTTAAAGCTTCGAGTTAGTCGCGGTCCATAGTTTTTTCGCGCATAAGGTTCAATTCGCCGCTCAGAGTCACATTGGTTACCCGAGCCTGTGTGGAAGTCAAATTTTGATACTCTGTCGTAGCGCGCGTGAGTTAAAGTTCGAGTCCGTCGTTCCCCGGTCTTTATTCATTTTTAATTATTTTAAAGTGCATAATTCATTGTTCATTTTTTTTGTTTCAACTCAGTTTCTTTTTCCTAAATAAATCAAAGTGTTTGAAAAATCTATTAAGTGTTGTGGCATTAATTCATTTGCTGCACTCAACGACCACCCTACAACCGACTCCTGTTGCTGTTCCCGCTGAAGTTTCCTGTCACCGTCGTCGTTGCACCACTGTTTCCAGCTACCAGCCCACCGTTTTTACATCTACCCATCGGCTTTACAGCAGTACCGGTAAGTCAAGTTCTTTTATTTATTATCAAAGTCGAAGAAACACCCTTAGGCCTTTTCCCGAGCTTTTGCCCGAGAGGGTAGGCTCTAAACAAGGCCCATAACACCCATCCGCCCTTTCAATTCACCTGTAATCTAGCGTAACAGGGAGAGCCTCACTCTCCTTTGCCTAGAGTGAATTTTCGGGAAAAACGGATCTGTGCCGTAACACTAGTACTGTTAACATAAAAATTCTTTACTTATACGCCTTCTGAAGAGAGACTTCTTTTCCCTGGCACTCTTCAGATTCTTATTGTTCTTGGCATTCGCCCGAGCCCTCGGGGAAACCAGGGTAAAAACCCGAGAGAGAACAACGCAAAATTAATCATATATAAACATATACGAAATTATGTACAAATAACTCAATAATTACAATGTTCTTATTATTACTTATTAATTAATTAATCTACAATTAATCTTAAGGCATGTGTCATTGCCCACATAGCACATAATATTGCCTAAATATTGCAGGAATATTTCGAATATTTCATTACACAGGAATATTACCATAAGCTTCCAATCGAATATTCACAAATATTTAATTGCAATATTGTCAACTTAAAGTTCAGAAATATTGTTAAAGGTAAAACAATTGCCAATCATTTTTAAAATATTTCTGAACATTACCTGTGAAACAAACAATCCAATTTCTTCAACAATATTTCACAAAGTTTCGAATAAAAGGTTCCAGATTAGATTTTGCAAATATTACAATGAAACTTTTTTGCAACATTTCAATACGTTTCAAGTGGAAATTTCTAAACTAGTTTTAAAAAGTTGAATTTGTTGATAAAAAGAAATTCACCTCGTTCAATTGAGTATCATTCGATTTGAAAAAACTGAAATTCAATCGGGAAGTCGTCATATAATTATTTGGAAATGGGGACAAATTCTGACAGAAATTGGAAGCCTCATTAGAATTGATTGGAAAACGCGGCACGGTATGAATCGATTTTTTTTACAAGATTGTTATGCACCAGAAATCTTCTAAAAGGTTGCTCAATCTTTATTTTTTAATTCATCAGTCTTTGTTGACAGAACACATGGGCAATAAAAGTATAACGTTTGTACAAGTAATCGATAGTCTAGTGGTTAGCGTGATAGACATTAAGTCGTTAAATAGGTTTGATAGGTAGGTAGATGTAAGTCTTTGAAGCGAGAATTTACGTTTCTTTCAACCGCATTCCCCTCTGGAACAAATTTAGTTAATGAAACTCTAATATTGTTATATATTTTTTAAGCAGGATCGCTTTTTAAAATTACTCATCGTTAATTCGACATGGATATGGTACGTAGGTGAGGTTGTGAGTTCGAATTCTGAACGGGATTTTTTTTTTCCAATAAATAAGATTATTATCGAGGACATCCAATGGTTCTGCTTAAAAACTCGCAATCAAAAAATTATATTGAAAACGGTAGAATTTCTTACGAGTTAGCCTTGGGCGCAAAATGTAATATTAACACAATATTGCTCTGTAATATTATTGAAATATTATATTTGCAACGTTTTGAGCGGACATTGCAAGATTCCTACAATATTTTATAAATGTTTTAAACATCTTTCACAATATTTTCGCAATATTGCATTGTTGCAAAGGAATATTTCGAGAATGTTTTAGAAATATTTCGGTGCTATGTGGGTGAGTAACGGGTTGCTCATGGTGATTTGAATATAATTCTTACATTGCGTCATAGGTGGCAGATGCGTGCCGAGCGTGCGCTCGTCACACCTTCCCCCTTAAAGAAAAGTCGCTTCTCCAGAGAACGACTTTTTAAGCAGTTTAATATTATTTTTAGTCATTTTCGGTAATAACGGGGATTGCCGCGTGTTTTAATTTATCTAAATGGACGATTCTTGTGCGATCTTTTCCGACCCGAATTTCTGCATTGCGTTCGCCGATTAATTCGGTAATTTCGTAAGGTCCAGTGTATCGCGGGTCAAACTTGCTTACGATTGGTTCCTTAAGGAGGTATACATGTTCCCCGACACAAAAAGATTTGTTATTAATTTTCCGATCGTAATACCGTTTCGATTTCCATTTAGCAGCGTTCATACGCTCTACGGCCCTCGATTGGACATCTGTTAACTTTCGAAGAAAATCGTCAAGGTGCTCGATATACGTAGTATATTGTGTTCCGCGACTGAAACTACTAGGTATGTTAGCCTCTTTCCCGAAGATTAGAGTGTGAGGAGCAAAACCGGTTGACTCGTGTGTCGAAGTATTATAGCTAAATATTGCGTATCGTAACCACGTATCCCAGTTCTGTATGTTACCGAATTGTTTCAAATATTCTACAAGTGAATAATGACTGCGCTCAAGGGAGCCCAGAGATTCTGGGTGGAACGCAGTGGACTCGATTTTATTTATTTTGAATATCTTGCAGATAGTTTGCATGATTTTACTGATAAAGTTGCTCCCTTGGTCCGTGTGCAAATTTCCGGGACAACCGAATCGCGTGATGAACTGTTCAGATAAAGCGCAAGCTATAGTTACCGAATCGATTGACTTTAGAGGTATCGCGTCGCAATATTTTGAGAAGTTATCCTGGAAGGTCAGAATATATTTATTACCTCTCTCTGTCACAGGTAGCGGACCTACTATATCCATCTGGACCTTTTCGAATGGCTCGCTTGGTGTATCTGTAATTTTCATAGGGAGGCGTGTCTTTGTGCGAACGAGTTTATATTCTTGGCAATTTTTACATTCCTTGATAAATTTCCGAATTTCGTCTCGCATCCCTTCCCAGTAATAATCCGCTCGTATACGCCAATAAGTCTTTGACGCACCTTTGTGCCCACCTACGGCGGACTCGTGATATTCGCGGATTATACCCTTGCGTTCCTCCTCGCGTGGCTGCTTTATTTCACCCGAGCAAACTATGATTTTACGACTGGAATCCGCGAAAGTCTGTCTGAATAATTTTTCGATTGAAACCCAAGACAACTGATTTAAACAATTTCCGGTTTTCATGACTCTAGCGTTTGAGGTATCTAGGTGGTCCATAGCTTGCTTGAGGGCTTCAATGGCTGATGCGACATTAGATAAATACGGACGTTCATCAAATGTATTTTTCACAACTATATTGAAAATGTAGCGATTTTTAATAACAACAGCCACTACTTGGCCCACTTCGTGTTCAACTGATTTTATTGTATCGACGTCAATCAGGCCTGCGGCTTTCAAATCGCGACTTACGGCAGACGTAAAGATACAGTCAGCAGGTATAAAGTTTATTATGTTGCCTTTTCCCATTGTTAGCGTTTTTTTACTGTAAACGATACAAGAGCTCTCAATGACGTAGACAGGATCGCCAGCTGAAGAACTAGTAATTTCTGTACTGTCCGGAAGTTTGGGGCTTATGCCGACTTTCAATTGCAATACAGAGGCACGTAACACCGTATCTGTCTCGACGCCGCTTGACCGCCGTGGCGCAATGTTGCCATTATCGCCAAGGATTTCTTCTCTAGCGGAGACATTTATGACGTTGAGCTCATGCATTGCCAGCCCCTCGTTTCCACGCTCTTCAATGCGAAGTAGCTGTGTCGATAATGGGGCTGAGTTTGCCTCCTCTGGCAACGGGTATGGAGTCTCAGCCTCTTCACCGTTGTGTCCAGGTAGGAGTGTAAACCGACTTGTGTCCTCGACCACCTCCGAGCCGGGGTCGATAAAATTATCGAAAAAGTTCGGTTGCCCAGGTAGGAATGCAGTACCCACTAGTTCGGCTACCTGCTCGTCGAAATTTGTCCAGCAGCCATCATCGCGATCCTCCTTGCTCATGTCTATGTCAATTTCTTCGTCACTGTCTTGGGACGACGAATCAGGTCATTGAACGTCGATGTTCAGTACCTGTTTGGCCTGCCCTGTTGTTTTGATTATTCCGTCATTGTTTTCGTCTGTCGGTGAGATCTCGTGGAAGTTTAGAGGATTGCGTGATAGTGCATCAGCGTTAGAATTTGCGATACCTTTCTTATACAGGATTTCGTAATCATATTCGCTCAGCTTAATTCGCCATCTCGCTAGCCTGGATACCGGGTCCTTTAAACTATTCAACCAGATAAGGGGCCTATGATCCGTTACCAGAGTGAACCGATATCCATACAAGTAGGGTCGGAAGTGGTTTACCGCGAAAACTATCGCGAGCAACTCCTTTTCTGAAGTAGTGTAATTAACTTCGGCTCCATTTAGAGTTCGCGACGCGTAACCGATTGGTAAATCCTTTCCGATCTCACCCTGACTTAATACGGCTCCTAACGCGTAATCTGATGCGTCCGTCGTGACTACAAAAGGTTTCTCAAAGTCTGGGTATTGGAGCAGCGGTTCTGTACAAAGTTTATCGCGCATTATCTCGAAGGCTTCTTGTGCAGTTTGTGTCCAATCGAAACGCGAGTTTTTCTTCAAAAGTACCGTTAGAGGCTTAGCCATCTTTGCGAAATCTGGGATAAATCGACGGTAGTATCCTATCAAGCCCAGGAACTGCCTAACGTTTTTCTTTGTTCGCGGAACCGGGAACTTCTTCACGGCTTCGATTTTCTTTGGATCCGGTTTTACTCCTTCCTCGGTAATTATATGTCCGAGATATGTAATTTCTTTGCGAAGAAATTGACATTTTTCGGGCTGAAGCGCTATACCCGCGGCCTTTAGTCGAGCTAATAACTTTTTTAACTTTTTCGCGTGTTCTTCAAGACTGTTGGCGTAGATAACAATATCATCCATGTAGACGAATAATTCGATTCCCTGAAGGCCTGAGAGGACCTTATCCATTAGCCGTTGGAACGTAGCAGGGGCATTTCTTAACCCGAAGGGCATCCTATTAAATTCGAGATGGGCAAAAGGCGTTGAAAAAGCGGTTTTTGCACGTGAGTCAGCGTCCATCGGGATCTGATGGAAACCCGAAGCAAGGTCCAAAATTGAGAAATACTTAGCGCCACCGAGCTGATCTAAAATATCCGTTATGTTCGGCAAGGGATACGCATCACCCACAGTTTTTTTCATTTAACGCGCGGTAATCAATGACCATTCTCCATCTTTTATTTCCCATTGAATCGGCCTTCTTGGGCACAATCCAAAGGGGTGAATTATAAGGGGAGTCGGACGGCTGAACAATTCCTTTCGCGAGAAATTCATCTACTTGACGACGGATCTCATCTCTTTGAAACGGCGGGTAGCGATATTGTTTTGTGTTAATAGGTTGTTCGTCACTAGTCACGATTTTATGAGAGAGTACAGTTATTGCTCCTAATGGGTCGTTAGGTAGGTGAAATTGAGGCGAGTACTCTCCTATAATTGGGAGAATATTTCCCTTTTCTTCATCAGTTAAATGATCGAGGCTCAGGGTCTTTAAGGGGAGGTTCTAGTCAAAATCGACCAAATTTTTTTTTTTTTTTTATTGCTTAATTTTCATCCTTACGGTCTTAAAAATGTGTAGGCAAAAGGATATTTCCCTATCTTATTTATTTTACGAGTTATAGCGTATAGACGAGAGAGCGCGTCGGCCGAAAAACAGGTAGAAGCGCGCGCTCGGAGCCGCTTCGAGGTAAGGCGCTCCGAACGCCAGTTTTCACCGCCTGAGCGGGTTATTTGTACTATAGGTGGTATGTTTATACCCCTCAGAACAAGTTCTTGTAAATTCCACTCTATTGTGTGATCGTATACCTGCGTTCCCTCGGTCGAACGAGCGCTCTATTCAGAGTAACGTATTTCAGTTGCGTTTCGAACTTCTGGCAAGTAACAGTGATCGAAAATGCCGAACACGCGAAAATCAGTGGGACATATTCGTCCGAATCGGCCGCGAAAGAAGACATTTTATTACAATCCGGATCAAATTGAAGGAGAAACAGAATATGCCAGTACTTCAGCCAAAAAAATGAAAGACGCGAGTTACGATGATATTTAAATTGACGTTGGCCATAGTAATGTCATTATCAATTTTCTGACTGTTTTCAACTGTTTATCCGAATGTCTAAAGTGTAAAAAATGTGACAGTGATGTAACTTTTTCTCGTACGTGTGAACGTGGACTTGGTTTTAATTTAGTAATCAAGTGCCAGTGTAATGATCAACAACGCGTTTCTTCGAGCCCGTTAGTAAATAGTGCGTACGAAATAAATCGCCGTTTGATGTTTGTAATGCGAATTCTGGGACTTGGATTACAGTCGATAAACACTTTTTGTTCCCTAATGGAATTGTCTTCAGGCTTTGCAAATGGTACATACTACGCATTTATCACGAATCTGCTCTCGGCATCAAAGAGTACATTCGAATCTATTCAACGCAAAGTGATTGTCGAAGAAAGACAGAAGAACGTGGAAGCGGGAAACGAAGAAACACATTTGACTGTGTCAGGCGACGGTTCGTGGAAAAGACGAGGTTTTTCGTCGTTATTTGGAGTTGCAACGCTGATCGGGAAATATTCACACAAAGTGTTAGATTTTATTGTAAAGTCGTCGTTTTGTCAAAGCTGCAGCAACTGGGCTAGCAAAAAGGGAACTGACGAATACGATATTTGGTATGATAGTCATGAAGAGCAATGCAGCATTAATCATACAGGAAGTGCTGGTAAAATGGAGGTCGATTGTATGAAAGAAATGTTTTGTCGATCAGAATCGCTCGGCGTGAAATATCATACATACATCGGCGACGGTGACACAAAAACGTTCAAGGCTCTTCTCGAATGCAATCCTTACAGCGACCTCGCCGTTCATAAGAAGGAATGTATAGGACACGTCCAGAAGCGAATGGGCACATGATTGCGCGCAGCCAAGAAGAAAAATAAAGGAATCGGAGGTAAAGGTGCAGGAAAATTGACTGACAAATTAATAAAAGATTTGACTTTATACTACGGACTTGCCATCAGACGACACCCCGATTCGGCCGAAGAAATGCGAAAAGCTGTTTGGGCAACGTTCGACCATAAATGCTCCACAAACAAGAAACCGAAACACGAGAACTGCCCGCCAGGTGAAAACAGTTGGTGTAAGTGGCGTGTCGCTGAAGCAAAGGGAGAACTCGCTGATTTCGAGCACGAACCTGCCCTTCAAGAGTCAGTTCAAAATGCAATTCGACCGGTGTATGAAGCTCTTTCGAGCGATGATCTACTGCAAAGATGCACCGGTGGAAACACACAAAATGATAACGAAAGTTTCAACGCGTGCATTTGGAAACTGGCCCCGAAACATCTTCATTGTGGCGAACAAACAATCAGAATAGCAGCGTATATAGCTTCCGGCATCTTCAATGAAGGCTATTCATCAATATTGAAAACCATGCATACATTGGGGATCGTCATAGGAATAAATAGTAAAAACTTTGCTGCGAAGACGGATGATAAACGCATCACATCGGCGGAGGCGAATCTATCGGTGTTGGCGAAAAAGGCCAGAATTGACAAAATCAGCACCAAAGTTCAGCAAAACATGCTTTTTGAAGATGAGGAAGGAACCCTGTATGGTGCGGGAATAGCTGATTAGATGTAAGTGTCAAAAAAAAACATTATATATGATTTTTTCTTCGTCAAACTTTAAACGCGTTTTTCTCGAAACACCTTTTTTTTGCGCGCGGGGCGTGATTACGCTTCAACCACTACACCGATTTCGACGTTTGGCGGCTCTAATTAAAGCTTATTCAATTTAGGGGGCCTTCAGGAAGCGTTTTTTGTAAAAAAAAATTTTTTAGTACTGTTTTTTTTAACGCGAAAACAAATAAAACAAGGCAAAAAAGGTGTTTTTCCTAAAAAGGGTCCCCATTTTTTTTAAAAAGGGTTTTTTAAAAATCGGAAAATCATAAGGCCCCCCAAATTTCATCTACTTTAAGATTTTTTTTTGGTTTTTTCGTTTCAGATCACTTGGCAGGGCTGTAGAGTGCCCCGCGCACACTGTCCACCGCCGCGCACGACCGCCGTCAGTGAGGGCTGGAGCTGCCATTTTGTATTATTTTTACTGGAAAAAATTTTGTAAACTTTTTAAAATATAGACAAATAAATGCCACAAAAGTTTTTTAAAAAAAATACGTATGTACTCTCAAAGAAAAATCATGAAATTACGCACATTTTCGGGCCTCTGGACTAGAACCTTCCCTTAATAATTTTGTCACTCGTTCTACTTCGATTTCCTCGCCTTCAACGCATGAATGAGGAGCAGGGTTAACGCGAGTGCGCGACGGAACCACATAACATTCTTCGAGCTCGACCGGTGCTAACGTTACATTAATCGAGTGTGTGAGCGTATTAATAGCGTATACTTTTATGTAACCGTTTTCTTGCCGGACGAGGGATTCGCCAAGGTGAACACCCGGACCCGTTGCGATTTTACGCAAGTAACCTTCCGTTATGTTACAATTTGCGACCGGTAACGCAATTAATTTGTTTGTGCGCGCGGGCAGGTGAATAGTGTGATATTTCACGAATGGAATATTTTCGGTGTTTAGGAGGAGTTCGTCGATTCCGAGATCTAATTTTGCACGATGTTTTTTAAAAAATTGCATTCCAATAATACCCAGGGTCTTTATGGGAAAGGACTTTGATACAATTTGAAAATATGTTTCTATACCCCCGATGCGAATTTTGACTTCTCCGTAATTCTTAAAAATACCGTCACCTATCCCCGTGATGTGATAAATTTAATTTCGGT
Source organism: Ephialtes manifestator (assembly GCA_963970395.1). Classification (NCBI taxonomy): domain Eukaryota; kingdom Metazoa; phylum Arthropoda; class Insecta; order Hymenoptera; family Ichneumonidae; genus Ephialtes; species Ephialtes manifestator. Next base: position 11,066,871 of record OZ019980.1, read on the forward strand.
CTAACTGAACGCTGGGATGTAGTGCATTTTCTTTAAGGAGATTTAAATCTGATCCGGTATCAATCATGAGCTCGGCTGTGCCCCTGTTAAATGTATAATTTTCTAACCTGACTATTGCGATTGAGAGTTCGTTTTCTCCCCGGATACAGAGGACGTATCGTTGCCGGAACGTTTTCCGAAGACTTGAACCGTCGTAACGCCCCCCCGACGATTCATTTGGGAGTTTAAAGAAGTTTTACGTGCACCCTTCGCGGCGGCTACTTCTCTCTCCTTGAGATGCCTTTTCTTTAGATAACAAACCGATTCATCGTGTCCATCCCGATAGCAATAACCGCATTTTGTGTCCTGGGGAATTTTACGTTTTTTATATTGTTGGTTACGATTTGGGCATTCAATTTTTTTGTGACCCAAACCGTTGCAACCGAAGCAACGCATATTTGAAATTCCATCCGTGAATTAATTTGGGGAGGTTCCGCGTGCATATGAGCAACCTGTCTCTTTGAAACAGCCTTTCCAACCACTAGAGGCGAGGAATTGAAAAAATCAGAGGGAGAATTATTGAGCGATTTCTCGTGGATTTCCGCCCAACAGCGTGCTTCCATATCAGCAGAAATAGCTAAATCAACGGCCTCATCAAAATCTGTGGGTTCAGTTTTCATAAACGACAATGTATGTTTATCTAATCCGCGAATGAAATGCCGGGTGGCCATTTCTTTTGTCTCCGCAACCACGGCGTTTCTGACCTCCTCTGATTTTTTTCCTTCGGCACTGCGAATTAAATCAAACAACACACTTGATACGCGTTGCGCGTAGTCCGCGATCGGTTCCTTATTTCTACGCGATACATTAGTGAGTTGCTGCGACAACTGACTTTTGTTCTTTTTCCGCGATAATTCCCTTTCTAAGGTTTCTAATAAATCATCGAGGGTCTCGAACTGTTTTCCCTGAGTGCACTGTAAAGCCTTTTTAGTTAATTTAGTACGAATCAAGTGTAATGACCAGGCGGAGAGTTTGGGGAAGTGTAGATATTGGCATTGCGGATGGACTGACGAAGTATCGAAGAGAGAAAATATATGGTGATCACCGGGAATCGAACCCGGATTATTCAGGTACTAAGTAAGAGCGCTAACCACTGCGCTAATGTCACCTATATATTTCTCTCATTCGAATCGTCTTCTTATATGCAATGTAGAGCCGTCACACAAGATTACAAAAAATTTCTTCTCATGCGGTTCAATCGCGGTTGCAGCGGCTCTACAATATTCAATAAAAGTGTCTACGGGTAGATTTTCCCCGTCGAAGTTGGGAATTAATGAAGCGGCAATTCTAAAACCGGACATTGAATTTGATGACTGAGATCTCGGCACACTAGGAATCGGTTCGGCACCCTCGATCGATACAGTCGACGACATATTATCAATTTCATTATTTGTAACTGGAGCAGAATTAGCAATTGCAGGCAAATCAACACTATTTACGGTCGTCGTTGGGCTAGATCCGCTGCCTTGAAGCCTACTTGAGCGCCTGGTCAAACTCGACCTTTTCCGGGATGGCATCTCGAATTATAATATGAAAATTTTCTGGCTTACCGAATCTGCTTCCGATGACTTAAAACCAAAACCTGAAAGAAAGAGTCTCTAAACAGTCCTTTTCTTTTAAATTCACAAACACTAATCCTATGCAGTGCAATGTCCCTTGATGCAGTGAATTCCAACGGTCTGATGTTCTGCGAAGTCCGCTGAAGTCGTCCGCGTGCCGTGGTGATCCGTGAGATCCTCCTGTAAAATCCCTCGATGGACCCACCCTGTGAGCTGGTTGGCTGGTACCACCTCGCTGAACAGGTCAAGCAAGCGAGGGTCTTCAATTCATCCTTCTTTTTCGTTGCAAAATCTCAATCGGTTCGATTAAGCTACTCAATTCACCCAAACGAGCTCCGATGAGAGTAATGCCCTCAAAAGATAGGAAATGAATCATGTGTATAAAGTCTTTTTGACAGTATAATTTGTCAATCTTCCTATTGTCCACACAACACAGAATTTATTTATTGGTTTATTATGCATTTAATTATTTTTCACTAAATCCACAATTTCACTTTTTGTTATTTATAATTTTTAATTCCCGAAACTCAGGTGCAGCATTTTAATGCCTCCGGTGGTTGTAAAACATTTGGCGACCAGCTTCAATCAGCGTGTGGTCGTTCAAGTACCGAGTTCTGCAACTACAAGACTTCTTTAAGAAAAACGCGAAGGGATTTATTGCTGTTCTGGCTAATGTACAATTTCAGTGAAAGTCGTGTTTGAGAAAAACACGATTCTTAATCCTGCTTTTAGTTCTTGAGTCACGTCGTTTTGCAAACACTCACATTTTCCATTTTACAATGACTACACGTGTGCAGCAGAAACATTCTAAATCCATATGCTAGTACTGTTAACATAAAAAATTTTTACTTATACGCCTTCTGAAGAGAGACTGTTCTTTTCCCTGGCACTCTTCAGATTATTATTGTTCTTGGCATTCGCCCGAGCCCTCGGGGAAACCAGGGTAAAAACTCGAGAGAGAACAACGCAAAATTAATCATATATAAACATATACGAAATTATGTACAAATAACTCAATAATTACAATGTTCTTATTATTACTTATTAATTAATTAATCTACAATTAATCTTAAGGCATGTGTCATTGAGTAACGGGTTGCTCATGGTGATTTGAATATAATTCTTACATTGCGTCATAGGTGGCAGATGCGTGCCGAGCGTGCGCTCGTCACATAAAAGCTACTACAGAGTAGCGACCGGAGCCAGCCCCAACTAAATGAACCTCCCTGACAAGCTGTGTCACCGTAGTGTCAACGGAAAATAACTGAAGTTAACCGACTTTTTAACCGAGAAAAGGTAAGTCTCGATTAGCCCACGGTTTCACCAGCTTTAACCGACAATTTAACCGATTAAAAACGTTTCGTTCGGTTAAATTGTCAGTTAAAATCGGTTGAATTCACCTAACAAAATTGATTTTTTTTAAATTGGGTATGAATGTCGGTTACAATCGGTTAATTCACCAGTAAAAATCGCTTAAAAAATAACAATTTCGGTTAAAAGGTCAGTTAAACTGGGTGAAATCGAGAGGGGCTAATCGAGACTGTTTAAAATACCGGTTAAAAAGTCGGCGACACTGTTTGCCAGGGTTGCTTTTAGAAAATGAATACTTTTTTATTTCTCCACATTACACGCAACTTAAGATTAAATTCATTTAATTTCACTTGAAACTAATTTATTTATTATTACATAATAGACGGAACAAGTCCCTTGTAATAATTATGTTTCTTCAACGAAAGGATGAGTGCGGGAGACCGCGCGGTCTTGAGTTCGTGAAAGAGACAAAGAGAAAAATGAGTAGTTGATTGAAGCCTCGTGGCGACGAATCCATGTCGCAGATGAGAAAATTTGACCCTTTACGAAACGAGCGTATAAACTATGAGTGTTTCCGGTGCACTTTGAGCTTAACCGGGGTCAATTCCCATAGAAAATATTTTTTCTTTATGTACCGCACTAAAGCAATAGTAATACTGAAAAAGACCAGTTCAAGGATATTCGGGCCAAAATTGCAGGAGGGGATCGGGAGAGGAGCTCCGCTAGACGCGTTAGTCAGAAGAGCCAATTTAAGGACTCACGATTCTTTTGCACATTATTTATATTTTAAAATACATACACTGTGTCCCTGATACAGAGTTTGCAGAAGACGATGATCAAATGAAAAGAAACAGAAGAATCGGTGAAGAGCGGGGTTTCCCTGATAATCTTCATGACATCATGCGCCTCCGAGCAATGAGTTACGTTTTATAACGTACATGTCATAAAACAATAAAATTAATGTTAATATTATTAATATTATTTTCTATGTTAAAATATCGGTTAAGATTACATCTAAACTTGAGAATAATTCGAGTCGAGTGTCTGTCGGATCCGCAGCGGATCGATGTGACGCCATCGATTCTATTGTTCGAGCCAGGACGGTAACGTAGAGTTCGGGGACTTTACTTTGATGTTGAATTGTTTTAGAGTCGCTTCTAACGCTGTATGATTTCCCGAAAAGTACGCCGAGACTGCGTTATGGAACAGCAATAATTGTTTATGCATCACTTTCACCTGAAAATTATCAAGGTACCCAATTGGATATAAAACGAAAAATATTTGGTGTATTAAGGGGCATGTTTACAAAGAAAATAAATAAATGCATAAGCTTGAGCTACAAAAAATATTGCATCAGAGCATTTTTTTTCTTCGCTTTGAAGAATCAAATTAATTTTTTCAAGGTAGTGCCTCTACGGAATTATGTATTAACGTATTTCATTAAGATAAATTTACACATAATTTCAATTAGTACTTGACCCTGTGAAAAATTCAAATGCGTTTTAACACTCCAAATTCGCGACAGTTACAATCGAAGTTGATCGTATTTAGCCTGTATGTCTTATACAAAACACGCACTAACACTACAAATGCCAAAAGAATTTCATAATAGTTTTATGTTCATTTTTGTTATATATCGTGAATTAAAGAGTAATTTGGAAGCTCGTGAATAGCGTACGTATTCTTGACTTGTACCTTAGTGTACTTTAGTAACGGAAGAAAAAAAATTTTACCCTGTTTTCGTCCAAAAATTTCAACTTTATGGAAACGTCCGAGCGCAGTTTCTCAAAATTGTGTTTATGTTGGTCATAATTCGTCTGAGCCTCTTCGAGCCGAGCCGCATTGCTTCCATCATTTTTTGCGTCTTGAGCCAACAGTTCCAAATCAGTTCTGTAGGCGTCGTATTCTATTCTAATTCACACAGATATAATAATCTTATTAATGGTCTTGTATAGGAACTTCCTCAAAATGATAGCGATCTGAGAGAAAAAGACTTTTCGCTGACAAGATATTTAAATGCAAGTTCATTATATAATATAAAATTCGCATAACTCTACCTGGCCGTTTCATACTGACGTACGGTTAGTAACGTATCTTCTATGGTTTTGTTGCAAAGCGTATTAACCGACGAAACAAAAAAATTCAGGGCGCCCAAGAGGGTTTCCCCATTTTTTGTCAAATTTCTTTGAGTCTCAGAATTGTACAAAAACTCCTCCTGCAGCTCCGGCGATTTTTGTGCCAAGTCGGAAAATGCTTCGCCGAGTGCGTGTTGCGTTTGAACAACGTGATAGAAATGAGACGTCAGGGCTCGAGACAGACGCAAAATGTTGCAGTATTTTCTCTGCGTATCCCTCAATAATTCGATTTGCGTTTCGAGTTCTGAAATAAAAATTATAATTAAAGCAAATATTATTTTTTATGTGAACATCGTTGTTGGTAATTTTTCAGTCAGAAGCGTAACACCTATACTGGACATTTTTTTAATGGAGCAACACTATTTAATGGAGCACTATCTTTAAGAAGGCTTCTGGCGCTTCAACAATTTTGGATGGTTCAATAAAATATTCCGGGGCGGAAGCAGCATTAGTTCTTGATACACAAATACATTCGCAGCGGTGATATGAAAAGTAAATCGATCGATATCTGCAATGTCCGATATCACGTTCTTTCATCCAATTTTTTAAAAGCGTAAACCGTACTATCAGTTCGATTATACCGAGCGCTAGGTAAAGCCCCAAAACATTTGATTAAACCCCTAGAAAATGTAGAAATGCATTTTCAATTTTAGCACTCATTTGACTAGTGAGAAGCACAGAAGCCTCCTTAATGTTATGTAAAATGTTCTAATTTTAGATAATATACTATAGATAAAATGTTACCAGAGTCAACAGTTCGCGAAGATTTTCCAAGTTTTTCGTACATGAGTTGCTTCGTACACTTGTACGTCGAGATACTCCAATTCTTTAGACTCTCGATTTTACTTTGCGTCGATCGCAGTGTCTGCGTATCGCCATTCTGTAGTGGAGTGCCCGGGACGAAAACACCAGCTGCTTTTATAAATAAAGACAACTTGTGAGTTGTTATTATCATTTGTCGAAGAAATTGGGTATCAAGACGGAATAATAAGTGTCGAATACAGACGAAGTGAAACCGTACAGACTGGAGTCGACGGGGAACTCAAGTCAAGATGCATAGTCATTGCCTTCGGTTGGTTATCGCTGCCATTGTAATTCGTTGGCTCATGAGGCGGTGGAGATCCCGTATGCACCGCGTTCTCGCTCTCATTCAAAGGAGGCGAATGTTTCAACATTTCGTGAATACTCCGTTCCATTCCGGTCAGAGTTACGTTCTGAAACAAAATGTAATCTTATACACAACTACTGGGAAGAAATTCTAAAAATCATCATTGTGTTAAACAATATATATTTCATCGTAAAATAATTTATTAGAGTGGAGTCCATACACTTTCTCTGCTGGGTATTTGTTGCATCGGAGTATATATTGAAATATCATTGAAAGATTTTCTCCATTTTTCGCTTCCTCATTGAGGAAGCTTTTCATGTTAGAAGGCTTAGAATAATCCAGACCTCAACAAAAGTCGTGCACATAAATATATGTGAGTGTATCGATAAAAAATGTACAATTATTACAATTGTACAATACAATTACCGAAAGTAATTGTATTGTACAATTATTACAAATTACAAATACAAATTACTTTCAGTAATTGTATTGGTTTTCAAATCAAATAAAATTACTTTCAGTAATTGTATTTGATTTCAAATTAAATAAATTACTTTCTGTAATTGTATTGGTTTTCAAATCAAATAAAATTACTTTCAATAATTGTATTTTTTTTTTATTAAATAAAATTACTTTAAGTAATTATAATTTTTTTAGTTCATTAAAATTACTGAAAGTAATTTTGTACAATTTGATTGTAATAACTGCGATAAATTATAGCATTTTTCCTCAGAATACAGATTATAAAGGTACACCGAGTTACCATGAGTGCGAGTGAGAAAGCGCAATGGTAGTCGCAGTGGAGCGAGAGAAAAAGACAAAATCGTGTAACATATTACGTTAAACTAATATTTCAAGAACGTTTGACAAATGAAAATTAGGGTTCTGAGGCGCGAGCATCGCGTAACAGGGATCCGTCAACTGGGCGTCAAAATGCAGGGATTTCGGTGGTCGATACTAGATATTTATTAATCGACGGATGAAAATATTTCAGATTACACGAACAAAAAATTAATATATTACTCAGGTTTCTCACGTAACTCTTTAAAATTGCCGGTGTACGTAAGTATTTGAAGAACCAATTACATATGCGCAATGACGAACTTTAGCCCCCTTCTCTCATACACACGCTGAAGCGCCCGTGTCTGCTTAAGGAGGTTCGTAAAAAAAATCAAATCCAAGATAAAATTGTAAAAAAAATCCTATAACAGCTGTAATGATAACGGACACGTACGCAAAATTTTTAAGGGATTCACCGTGTAGTTTCCGAGATATTAAATAACAAAGTTGCGACTATTTACATGTAAAGAAAAGAAAAGTGAGTCGAATATTGAACTTTTTACGTCTTTGCAAGAGCTAAATCCAAGATAGAATAATCAAAAAAATATGTAGACGTCCGGAAAAGTATCCTGAATAGGGCACGAGCTTGAAATTTGAAGGTCACCGCGAAATTGACAGAAAAATTGTTAATTTTTTGCCTCTACGCTTAACGCGGCTCGCATGGTGTCTCGCTCACACGGCGTCAGCCCCTTACCCCCCCCCCCCCCCCCCCCCCCAGTGGGTAAACTTCCAGTGATTGTATTGGATTCTAAATTAATTACAATTACATTTTGTAATTATATTGGATTTCAAATTAATTACAATTACATTTTGTAATTGTATTGGATTTCAAATTAAATACAATTACATTTTGTAATTGTATTGGATTTCAACTTAAATACATTTACTACCAGTAGTTGTATTGGATTTTAAATTAATTACAATTACTTCCAGTAATTTGTATTTTGTAATTTTCCATTACAATTTTGCCTAACTCTGGTGTGTGGGTGTGTGTGTGTGTGGGTGCAAGGCGTAAAAATTTCAATCATCTATAACTCAAGAACCGTTTAACCGATTGAGCTGCAATTTAGCACACAAATACCAACGCGTATTTAGTCCTTGCAATTTTTGACAAAATGTATGCAGGAAACTTAGGTTTTGAAATTTTAAAGGAGGGCGTGGTCGCTCTAACTTTCGTAAAATTTACAATATTTCACTAAATAGTTAATCGGAAAAATGTTTCGGATATTATGGAGTTTTGAACTTTTCGAAAAATTTATGTTATCACATTAATTTCTACAAAACACGAACCAGCAAGTCAAAATTTTATAGGTAAAGAGAATATTATTCAGTGATTTAGCATCACTGAGTACATAACTAGTAAAGACCGATAAAATGGTTCGGTTTATATAGGAAATTGAATTTTTCGTTATCATTTCTTGACTAAAATTTCTGTTTTTTATTTTTATTCAAAATAATGATGCAAAGTATAACCTTGCATATTGCTCTGTCATTATTTTTAACATCTTACAAAGCTTACTCTGCGAGGAAGCCTAAATTGATGAATATACGTCCTCATAGAGGCAGATTTATAATTAATAAACAGATTGGGTAAATAAAAAATTGCGAAATCATAATACGCGAATGATTATCATTTCACAATTTTTTATTTACCCAATATGATTATTAATTACACACATTTTCTTTCAGTCTGGAGTTTTTTAACTTTTATACAATTATTTTTATTTAAGTTTTTTAAAAGTAATTCTAATACTTCACCATAAGCGCTATCAAGTGCGTTACTGAATACGCACTGATGGCGGCCATCTTGTGACATTTCGATATATTCAAACTGACGATTTATTTAAATGTTTATATCTTTCGGAAATCGCACCTGGCAAATACAATCTATGAAAAAGTCACATGAACCGGTACACAGAACCTGTGTGCCGAGTTCTCGGAAGACATCTTCAACCGTTTTGGAGAACATTGTACTAATAGAAGTACGAATATTCGCGCCATGCCAGTGAAACACATACTCCCGTATTTTTGCTCTGGGGGCCGTCGGGAGTAAAAATAACCCCCAAAAAACACCTTCAGTATATAAGAATCTGAGACAAGTACATTTACATCAACAGTTGTATCTATTCTTGCAAAACGTCATGAAATAATCAATTACAAAAGTAAAAAGGATGCAAAGTACAACCTTGCACTTTGCTTCCTCATTATTTTTCGCTTTTTACAAAGCTTCCTCTCTGAGGAAGCAAAAAAGTATATTATTCAATTTTGGCTTCCTCATAGAGGAAGCTTTGTAAAAAGCGAAAAATAATGAGGAAGCAATGTGCAAGGTTCTACTCTGCATCCTTTTTTAAATTTGATAAATAAACATGTTGTGAATTCGCTTTTTCTATTTCGTTATTCCGTTATTTCATTATTATTAGAGCGTTTCCGATGAATGAGATAACGTATATTATTAAAAATAATTCAACATTCCATAAAATCACAAATTTCATACCGTTTGTCACTAAATTATACATATATAATGGCTGAATATTGTTTCATTTATATACAAAATTTGAGCTCGGTATTTCAAGTTTTGCAAAAGTTACAATAGAGCGATAATGTCAATTTTTTTTTTAAATTCAAAATTCCATAAAATCTGAACCACTTTACCGATTCGAGCCAAAATCAATAAACAGCATTGAGTGCACCTTAGGGTTGTTCAAAAAAACATAATTTCTTTATAATCGGTTGCTCCCGAAATGCTGCATTGATTATCACAAAAAAAATGTTTTCGCGAAAGCTGGGAGTTGTGCGATGATATTAAGTACTACCGCATCAAGGCCAAAATTAATTAAAAACGGCGATTTTTAGAAATTTTGTTTTTTACTTGGTGAAGCGCTCATGGAGATAGTGGTTGCTTTCGATAGACTATCAAATTGTGTAAAGGCAGAAACATGTTCGATAATGTTTAGTACTGCCGCATCGATATTGAAGTTAACAAAATAAAAAATAAAATTCTTTAAAACATTGAAATATTCATCTGCTCATCGACTATTTCGCGCGTTTTCAAATGACAAAATGGCTCATGAAACGGGCGTCCTGTATGATCAAATTTACTGCCGCTTCGATATCGCAGTTTCCCAAAATTCGAAAATCGCTTATCATCATCATGATTATGATCACACATGAGTCCCGTTTCAAGAGCCATTTTTTCATTTGAAATCGCACGAAATAGTCGATGAGCAGACGAATATTTCAATGTTTTAAAGGATTTAATTTTTGATTTTGGTAACTTCAATGTCGATGCGGTAGTACTAAACATTATCGAACATGTTTCTGCCTTTACACAATTTCATAGTCTATCAAAAGCAACGACAATCTCCATGAGCGCTTCACCACGTAAAAAAAAAATTTATAAAAATCGCCGCTTTTCATGAATTTTGGCCTTGATGCGACAGTACTTAATATCATCGCACAACTGCCAGCTTTCGCGAAAACATTTTTTTGGTGATAATCAATACATCATTTCAGGAGCAACCGATTATAAGAAAATTATTTTTTTTTGAACAGCCCTAGTGCACCTACTCTTATAACCAACTATTTAGCAAAATAGACTAAATTTTACGAAAGTTAGAGCGACCACGTACTTTTTTCAAAGAATTCAAAACAGCATAAAATCGAAATTTTCGCACAGATTTTGTCGAAAATTACTACAGTTGAAGAGGGTCTGCTGCTATACTAGTGTGTCAAATTTGAGCACGATATACAAAACCGTTCTTGAGTTATCGGCGATCGAATTTTCGGAGTTGTATACATACACACACACACATACATACATACGGACATTTTTGTTAGATCACTTTTTTGGACGTTTTGGACAATTCTAAGTGTCCTGACATCAAAATCTCGAAAATGTTTTTTTCATGAAAACAAAGCTTCTATGAGGAAGGCTATGAGGAAGCAAAAATATTAATATTAGTAGCAATAAAGATTATGACATGATAACACAAAGTTGCATGAGTTCGTTTATAAGAATTACTTGCCCGGCCATAGGATCGGCTATTGGTGTTGGCAGTCGACGAAACAGTTAATCGTGTGTATTTAGCTAATGTATTTAATTAATTAATTCGCTAAGAAGAATCACCAGACAAGTAATTTTTATAAACGGACTCATGCAACTTTGTGTTATCATGTCATAATCTTTATTGTCACTAATATTGATATTTTTACTTTTGTAATTGATTATTTCATGACTGTTTGCAAGAATAGATACAACTGTTGATGTAAATGTACTTGTCTCAGAATCTTATACACCGAAGGTGTTATTTTGGGAGATTTGTCTACTTTTTGCAAAAAGGCTCCTTGTTGATTTCATACTATAGTATACATATGATAACGTCGTGGACACGACGTTATCCTCGAGGTCTAACTTGACCGGACGGTGTCTCTCGTGGTCCATGTGGACCACGACGGTATCATCGCGGTTTAGATTGATCGGACGGTGTTTCTCGTGGTCCACGTGTACCATGACATTATCCTCGAGGTGTAACTTGATCGAACGGCGTTTCTCGTGGTCCACGTGGATCACGATGTTATCCTCGAGGTCTAACGTGACCGGACGGTGTCTTTCGTAGTCTCTGTTGACCACGACGTTATCCACGAGGTCTAACTTGACCAGACGCAGTCTCGTGGTACACGTGGACCACGACGTTAACCCCGAGATTTAACTTGACTAAAATATTAATCAGCTTCGCATAAGCACTATTAAAGTTTTTGATAACTACCGGGCTGGGCTGGGGGCGGCAGCAACGAGGATATGTCATATTGTCTTAAGGTGATGTGCTACTGCCTGGTCGGTGATGGAAACTGTGAAGCATTAGTTTTTACCACAATTGATCTTTTGGGCAAAAGACGAGAAGTACCAAATACGTCTAAAAAGTGTAAAGTCTTCTTCGTCCTAGCTTTTTTTTTAAATTACCGTGGCAGAGAATAACTATCTGTTGAATATTTATGCAGCACACAGACAGCTCAAAAACAACAGTGACAAAAGTTTTTTAAAAATCCCGAAACGAAAGTAAGGCCTTTATGATATTTGATTTTTCAATATTATTTTAAACTTTTATTTATTTGTGTGAATAAAAGTTAGGAATGGAGAAAATGTAACGCTACATTAATAATAACATTAACTAATGATTAAAATAACAAAAATCAAAGGCGAAAAACAAAGGTTTTTGAGCATAAAAAAATAACTATAAAGTAGTAATGTTAGTAATGCTAAACTTACCGTTCAAAAATAATTACGTATTGTTGCCAGAATGGCAAAAGTGTTTATTGAAATTTTTGCAGGAAACTGTATCACATCCTTGGTTTCTGAAAAACAAATACTGCCCTGAAACGTTTTGATGGATTAATGTATATAAGGGGTATGATAGATATATGGAGGGGTGAGTACGAAAAATAATCAATCGCACAAATACCGTTTTCGGAGATAGAAAGGTACTCTACCTACTACTCCTTTGCGTCACTATATTATTCGTGATGTACGAACACTCGCAATATTTGATATCCTTATTCTCAAGAAGCCGTTATACAAATTCACGTTTAATTAAAAATTCTACTAATTATCCGTGCAATCGGCAAATGAGCAGAAGAGTCCGAGAGATCTGTCAAATGCACGAACCACTTGACGATGTCGGACAGACAGACGCTTCGAGGGGATCAACCTTTAACTATAGACGAATTTATAGAAGGAACACGTCACCGAAATAATCCAACATTTTTGGACAGTGTCGCCCCCCATTCCGAGCGGAGTTTGGTGCGAAGTAGTAGGATTGCGCTAGCCACTCTTGTGTGACGTAGAGCGGGTAACATACAGGGGCCCTATTCTCGAGAGTATGCGATATTTTTCGTATACGAGAAATGTCGATGACCGTATATCGTATACGAGATAGAAATGCTATTCTCGACTGCTATGCGATATAAGGGCTTCGATAATTCTCGCATACGATATACTTACATCGTTGCCACATGGAATCGATGGGCTATCATGTTAAAGAAATCTCGAGGACCAATAAATATACAGATTTTATGACTTCCAAATACCCGCGAGATTCGGTTTGGTTATTTCAAAGATATGTGTCTACAAGTATGTCGCAAAATTGGAAACACCGATTTAACCCAATTGAATTACAAGCGGAGCATCGCACGTGACACTATGTATTATTGACGTGCATACACGAAAGCTTTTTAATAAAGCAAAACTGTTAATTTTCTAGAAACATATATTATTCATGCACAATACATGTATAAACAAAAGATATTGCATTTAAAAAATCTTCGCGGAAAAAGGTTCTGCCTGAAAATGCATGTCTCATGGTGACCAGATGCTTTATTGCTGCAAAAGTCCATGAGTCAATCTTTGGCGACCAAATGTTTTAGTGGTTGCCCACTAAGGGATTTTCTTGACAAATCAAAAGAATTTTATCAAAAGAAATTTATTATACAATTGTGGTATAAAATTCAGGTACTTTTCCAGTAAAATTAAAGCAAATTATTAAAATTCAAGTATTTCTACTGTAAAATTAAAGTAAATTATTGAATGTGCTGTACCATACATTAATTTTCTATTACACTTGTATATGAAATTTAATATACTAGTTTATGCATAAAAACTTCCAGCAAAAGTACATTAAATTTCAAATCGATTTTTTTTACAGTGCAGGGATGCGCGGATTCAAGAACGGCGAGAGTAAAAAATTCAAGTTTTTGATTCTTCATTATTGTCTCTCAGTCGTTAGTCAGCAGTCCTACCGTAAATTAATAATTTACTATTTTTTTAGTGGTATATTTAATACGATTATGAAAAACAAACTTTGTGAACAAACTAAATGGCCGCAAGCAGAAGATATTATTGAAAAATGTATACGAGATCTAGGGCTGCGTTCCGAATGCCGAGGTGTTTTGGTGTTCGATGCGCATGCGCAATGGTTTTTGCCGAGATTTACGGTGAACTTTAAGAAGTATAATAAAAGTGGAAACATAAAAAAACAATTGTTTTATTTATACTGGTACTGAAGTATGAATAATTAGATTTCTCATGGATTTTCCTATTTGTAAAGAATTCAAATATTATCCTCGTCTCCTAATCGAACGACAACTATTCACCCTACTCGCGAGGTACGGCAAAAAGTTGTTGTCCGATCGTGAGGTGGGGATAAAAAATGTTAATACTTTATAAATGGCTAATCCGTGAGAAATCGAAATTCCGATACTTTGGAATTAATAGAAACGAACAAACTGTTTCCCCTATCTTCAACTTTTACTATAATTCTTAAACTTCACCGTAAATCTTGACGGAGATTATTGCGCATGCGCATCGATCAACGAAACACCTCGTCATTCGGAACGCACCCTAGATATCGTATGCGACTACCCACTCGATACGAAGTATTCGATAATTATCGTATACGACCGACATATCACCGCTCGAGAATACAGTTTTGACGAGGCATGCGATAATCTAGTAATTTTCACAAAATATCGCATACGATAAAACTCGAGAATTGAGCCCCTGGGGCTCTATTCTAGACTTCGCTCGAGCTCGGTTTCATTCGAGATTCCCTAGATTCTCGAACGAAAAGGCCGGATCGCCATTCTCAAAATCTCACCGGGATCTCACGATTGAGATTTTTCGAACGTAAAGCACGAATGGTCTTTAGCACTCGAGATTCGGATTTCGTATGCGAAATCATAGTGAAAATTGAAAATTTCACAGTTTGAGGTTATGTTTGTGTTGTTATGTAGCGGAGATTAACAGACTTAGCGTCGACACGCTACCGCGTCTCTTGATGTATTACACCACCTCCGTGAAGTTAGCCGATGATTTTAATGAATCTGATTCTAAATTATCGGAATCGATTGGTGGTCGATTGGTGGTCATTGGTGGCCTAATTAGAGCATTTCGTGGTGAACCGTTTATTTTTAATTAATTAATCAAAATTGGCCGGTGAAGTTAGCCGATTTTTTTTTTTAACGAATTTAATTTTTTTGATGCCCAATCGATGTATAATCGTTTGGTGGTCAAGAATATCATAATTAGAACATTTGGTGGTCACTAATTCTCGAGAAAAATTAAAAAAACTAATTTCCATTCGACAGAACCGGAAGCAAGGATATGGGCAAATGTTTATGGCCGGTAAAACACATAATTCTAGACCGATTTTGCTTTGAGAGGTCTTAATCGATGCAGAAACGTTCCCTGATCATTGGTAGCCTTATCTTAACATTTGGTGGTTATTAATTAGCATATTAGATGTCCTTAAACGTACCCGAGCATTACAAAAGAGCATCGAACGCTGTGATTGGCTGACAGATGAGTACCGCGGTAATATGAACGGTGTTTCATAAAACGCATAATTCTTAACCGACAACGCTCCACAAGGTCGTTATCAAAGCAGGACGGTTTAATAACTATTGTTAGTCATTAATTAGATTATGAGATATCCATAATCTTATTTCTGCTGCGTTACGACGAGTAACGACGAGTAGTTGAACTTTGGGACCGGTCAATGTATACGCACGCAGGTCTATTGACATATATTCTCTTGGATAAAACTCACATTTCTAAACCGATTTCGTTCAACGAGGTCTTAATCGAAGCGTCAATGTCTGCAGATCATTGGTAGTCTAATTACAACATTTGGTGGTCATTCATTACGCTACGACGAACAAAGAACGCTGGGATTGATTGAGATATATGCTCACACGTCCATTGACTTACGTGTTTTTTTAAATAAAACTCATATTTCTTAACCGATTTCGTTCAACGAGGTCTTAATTTAACCGCCAATGTCCGCAGATTATTGGTAGCCTAATTACAATATTTGGTGGTGGGCCGTTTTTTTAAAATTAATTAATCAAAATTAGTAGGTGAAGATGGCTAATTTTTTTTTTTTTTTTTTTTCACGAATTTGATTTTTTTATATGTCCAATCGATGTATAATCGTTTGGTAGTCAAGAATATCATAATTAGAACATTTGGTGGTCGCTAGTTATCGAGGAAAATGTAAAGAATTAATTTCCATTCGACAGGCCCGGAAGCAAGAATATGGACAAATGTTTTTACCCACATAGCACATAATATTGCCTAAATATTGCAGGAATATTTCGAATATTTCATTACACGGGAATATTTGCATAAGCTTCCAATCGAATATTCACAAATATTTAATTGGAATATTGGGAACGTAGAGTTCAGAAATATTGTTGAAGGTAAAACAATTTGCTAATCATTTTTTAAATATTTCTGAACATTACCTGTAAAACAAAACATTCCATTTCTTCAACAATATTTCACAAAGTTCCGAATAAAATTCGAATAAAATTTCAGATTAGCTTTTGCGAATATTACAATGGAACTTTTGTTGCAACATTCCAATATATTTAAAATGGAAATTTCTAATCTAGTTTAAAAATTTTGAATTTGACATGATTTGTATTTCGCGATAAATTCACCTCGTTCTCTTGAGTATCATTCGATTTGATAAAACTCAAATTCAATAGGGAAGTCGCCATATGATTATTTAGAAATGGGGTCAAATTCCGACAAAAATTGGAAGCCTCGTTAGAATTTACTGGAAAACGCGATATGGTATGAACCGTTTTTTTACAAGATTGTCATGCACCAGAAATCTTCTGAAAGGTTGCTCTATCTTTATTTTTTAATTCATCAGTCTTTGTCTACAGAACATACGGGCGATGAAAGTATAACGTTTGTACAAGTAGTCGATAGTCTAGTGGTTAGCGTGATAGACATTAGGTCGTTAAATAGGTTTGATAGGTAGGTAGATGTAAGTCTTTGAGCGAGAATCTACGTTTCTTTCAACCGTATTCACCTCTGAAACAAATATAGTTAATAAAACTCTAATATTGTTATATATTTTTGAAGCAGAATCGCTTTTTAAAATTACTCGTCGTTAATTCGACGTGGGTATGCTATTTTCTTTTTTTTTCAATAAATAAGATTATTATCGAGGACATCCAATGGTGCTACTTAAAAACTCGTAATCAAAAAATTATATTAAAAACGATGGAATTTCTTACGAATTAGCCTTGGGCGGAAAATGTAATATTAACACAATATTGCTCTGTAATATTATTGAAATATTGTATTTGCAACGTTTTGGGCGGACATTGCAAGATTCCTACAATTTTTTAGAAATGTTTTAAACATCTTTCACAATATTTTCGCAATATTGCATTATTGCAAAGGAATGTTTTGATAATGTTTCAGAAATATTTCGGTGTTATGTGGGTATGGCCAATAAAATACATCATTTTAAACCGATTTTGCTTTGGGAGATCTTAATCGATGCAGAAACGTTCCCTGATCATTGGTAGCCTTATCTTAACATTTGGTGGTCATTAATTAGCATATTAGATGTCCTCAAACGCACCCGAGCATTACAACCAGCATCGAACGCTGTGATTGGCTGACAGATGGGTACCGCGGTAATACGAACGGTATATGTTTCATAAAACGCATAATTCTTAACCGACAACGCTTCACAGGGTCGTTATTAAAGCAGGACGGTTTGATAACTATTGTTAGTCATTAATTAGATTATGAGATATTCTTTATTTATTTATTTATTTATTTATTTTGGTAAACGGGGCAAGCCCCTTGACAACTACGGCGCGATGGATATTCAGGACCTACAGTTTTAGGTGGGTTCCGAACCACCGGGGATTACAGAAAAAGCACATAGAAAAATTCCATTGGTGCCCGGCCGGGAATCGAACCCGGGCCCCCTGCTTGAGAGGCCGCGTCTCTATCCACTGCGCCACTGCCAATCCGAGCTTTCGTTGCTGATGTGAAAGTGCGAGTATGATTTACGCAATCGTTTACATTAAATAATTACCACCAAATGCTCTGATCACTCCACCAATGAGTATTGGATGTTTCTACGTTGATTAAGACCTTGTGGCTTAAAATCGGTCTAAAATGGTCCGTTTCATGTGCGTTAATACCGCTGTATCCATTCTCAGCCAATCCCAGACTCCGTCCCTGATCGTAATGGACGAGTATACGATTAGGGACAGCTGAGACGCTAATTAATGACCATCAAATGTTAAGATAAGGCTAACAATGATCAGGGAACGTTTCTGCATCGATTAAGACCTCCCAAAGCAAAATCGGTTTAATATTATGTGTTTTATCGGCCATAAAAACATTTGTCCATATCCTTGCTTCCGGGCCTGTCGAATGGAAATTAATTCTTTACATTTTCCTCGATAACTAGCGACCACCAAATGTTCTAATTATGATATTCTTGACCACCAAACGATTATACATCGATTAGACATATAAAAAAATCAAATTCGTGAAAAAAAAAAAAAAAATTAGCCATCTTCACCTACTAATTTTGATTAATTAATTAAAAAAAAACGGCCCACCACCAAATGTTGTAATTAGACTACCAATGATCTGCAGACATTGACGCTTCGATTAAGATCTCGTTGAACGAAATCGGTTTAGAAATGTGAGTTTTATCCAAGAGAACCCTAGCGGGTCCGAGCAACCGTCATTTTATAGTTGCTTTACGGTCATATATAAGTAACCGTCATTATGAGGTTCATTTCCAGTTGCTTTACCGTTACACAACCATCATGTAACTGACAAAGCGACCGTTGCTTTGGAACAAAAAAGTACTCGATTGCAACTACAAAGCGACGAATGTTTTAACCAAAAACAAACCTCAAAGTAACGCAGAAGTAACCGATAGTTTGTTCAAAGTTGTTTTTCGGTTATTTGAAAGTTCTTCGAGAAGCAGAATAGTAAACCCAGAACGGACCTTTGGGTTCATTTCGAGTCACTTTACGGTTATCCGATGGTCACTAGGTTGCTTCTGCGTTATTTTGGAGTTATTTTTTGTTCCATAACGACCGGTAACTCTTCGGTTATTTTTCGGTGCTTCAGATCCGCTAGGGAAGGGAATCATAAGGGCATCATCTATTTCCAAACGTTCCATGATTCGTCTAAATATCCCTGGTTTGAAAAGCATAAACGCTTAGAGAGGAGAATTATCACATCTATCTGTAGAATGCGCTCTAACCACTATAATCTACCTGCGAGCTTATTTAGAAAAAACATGATAGTGTCTCCGGTTTGTGAATGCGGTTTTGAGTCTTCCGACCTCAACCACATATTCTGGGCTTGTCCTCTGTATAATAACCATCGCAGAAACTTAATCCGTTGGAGTCTAGTTGAATACGCGAAAGAGTGCGGACGCTTTTCACAAGTACACTTATTCGATCGCTATTTCAGTGAACTTTGCATTACTCTTCAGGACATTTCAAGACGGAATTCCTCAGGGACTAACGTCGCTCTCCTGGATTACTTCTATTTTTAACCAAGTTTTATTCTATCTTTGCTATTATTCTGTTTATTTTATATCCTAACCTCTCTTTGTCTTCCCGCGCGTCACAGTTTTCCCCTGGCCGCGAGCATGGCCTCGCTGGCTGGGCGCACAGGCGAGGGCGGGCCCGCCGATGGAGATCCCGATGATGCCGTATCGGATTCTATGATTATCGATGACAAATCGCTTTCGCAACAGGTCGAAGATCTGGCCAAGGAGGCGTTTACGGAATGTCGCAAACCCAAGCGAAAGCATAAACGCCCACGCGACGACAATGATTCTCAGAGTGATGCAGAATTAAATTACAACGACAATGGAAATGCATCTCTGGGGTCTGACATCCCTGTGACTGCAGTGACTCCTAAGACTTCTCCCAATGACACTATTGATAGCAATAGCAATGCTATCAACAACAACATCGTTAACAACAACATCCCTACGCCCCCATCTCAGCCTCCTCACATCTCCACTGTTCCGGAAAGACTTCTAAAGAATCGCTATCCCAACTATATAGAGGGTCCCTATAAGGTCCTGCTTCGTCCTAAGGTTATAACCTCTTCGACACCCAGGCTCAATCCAACGAGCTGTGCTAAAACTCTCCTCACTAAATTTTCTAATCAAGAGTTCCTCGATGTCTCTAGCTCTGGTAAACATCAGTTAAGTGTTCATCTCTCTACTCCGCAGAGTGCTAACTCACTTCTATCCAGCCCCATCCTCTCTCAGCTAAACCTCGTAGGATTTATTCCTGATTCCTCTGTTTCCTGTGAGGGCCTCATCAGAGGGGTGCCTATTGACATTTCACCGGAGGAAATCCTAGCTGGAATCGAACTTCCGGTCAGAGCTCTCGAAGCCCGTCGCCAGGTTCGCAAAACGACGCGAAACAACGAAACCGTCACAATACCTACCCAATCGATTTGGATTAGATTTGAAGGACGTCATAGACCCGATCATGTTCTCCTTTACAAAGTTCGTCACCCAGTAGATCCGTGGCTTTCACCGGTCATTATCTGCTTCAATTGCTTTATCTTCAACCACGTAGCTAGTCAGTGTAAGGGGGCCAAAAAGTGCAGGCAGTGTGGAAACAAGTCCCACGAGGGTAACGAGGCTTGCCCAAGAGCAGAACTTACACCTATCTGTGCTAACTGCCACGGGGAACATCTTCCAACCGACAAATCATGTCCCTCTTTCATTCATGAAAGAAACATCAAGGCCATCGCAGCCGAAAGAAACATCTCCCCGTTCGAGGCGAGACAATTTCTCTCTGGGACCGCTCCTTCCAACGCTTCTAGAACTCCGCCCCCATACTCTTCTAATAACTTTCCCCCTCTCGTTCAGGACTCCTATTCTTCTGCCCCCGGGCCTTCTCCGGCCCCACGTTTCGCCGGTCGATCTGCTTTTCCGCTCTCCGCTTACTCTCTAAATCGAAATCCTGTCGCAAAACCCCTCATGTCTTCACTTTTTGATTCGCGCCCCACTCACTCTCGGGTTCCTCCCTCTACTCAAAACTCTCAGAACACCCTTCATCGTCGACACCTCAATAGTACACCAAACTCAATTCTGTCTACTCGCGCAGCTCACCAAAATGCACTTCTTGCTCCAAATGGTCGTCTTCCTTCGTCCACCATCGGTCATAGTAATAGTTCCACGTCCGCCGACCTTGAGCGACCTATCCTGACTCCCACCCCCTCTATCCCCCTCTCTAGCAACCAACCAACCCTCGCACAGGACCTCTCGCATTTCCCTCACGTGTTGCCCATCCGTAATGTACCGCCGGTTCTACCTCGGAATTTACCTTCCAATTCAGCCTCTCTTCAAAATCTCGTTCCGTCTCTTCTTCAATTGATTCTAGAACATCTTCTTCCCTTTCTCTCTGCTCTCGGATTAGACGACAAACTTCACCCCGTTATTGAATCTCTTAGTTCCCTTCTGGATCCCCCGATGCGCCCTACCCAAAATGGCAGCACGTAAACCGCTAAAAATTCTTCAATGGAACTCTCGCAGCGTCCAAAATAAACTACCCACATAGCACCGAAATATTTCTAAAACATTCTCGAAATATTCCTTTGCAATGATGCAATATTGCGAAAATATTGTGACAGATGTTTAAAACATTTCTAAAATATTGTAGAAATCTTGCAATGTCCGCTCAAAACGTTGCAAATATAATATTTCAATAATATTACAGAGCAATATTGTGTTAATATTACATTTTTTGCCCAAGGCTAATTCGTAAGAAATTCTACCGTTTTTAATATAATTTTTGGATTGCGAGTTTTTAAGCAGTACCATTGGATGTCCTCGATAATAATATTATTTATTGAAAAAAAAAAAAAAAAAAAATCCCGTCCAGGAATCGAACTCACAACCTCACCTATGTAGTACATCCACGTCGAATTAACGATGGGTAATTTTAAAAAGCGATCCTGTTTCAAAAATATATAACAATATTAGAGTTTCATTAACTAAATTTGTTCCAGAGGGGAATGCGGTTGAAAGAAACGTAAATTCTCACTTCAAAGACTTACATCTACCTACCTATCAAACCTATTTAACGACTTAATGTCTATCACGCTAACCACTAGACTATCGATTACTTGTACAAACGTTATACTTTTATTGCCCATGTGTTCTGTCAACAAAGACTGATGAATTAAAAAATAAAGATTGAGCAACCTTTTAGAAGATTTCTGGTGCATAACAATCTTGTAAAAAAAATCGATTCATACCGTGCCGCGTTTTCCAATCAATTCTAATGAGGCTTCCAATTTCTGTCAGAATTTGTCCCCATTTCCAAATAATTATATGACGACTTCCCGATTGAATTTCAGTTTTTTCAAATCGAATGATACTCAATTGAACGAGGCAAATTTCTTTTTATCAACAAATTCAACTTTTTAAAACTAGTTTAGAAATTTCCACTTGAAACGTATTGGAATGTTGCAAAAAAGTTTCATTGTAATATTTGCAAAATCTAATCTGGAACCTTTTATTCGAAACTTTGTGAAATATTGTTGAAGAAATTGGATTGTTCGTTTCACAGGTAATGTTCAGAAATATTTAAAAAATGATTGGCAATTGTTTTACCTTTAACAATATTTCTGAACTTTAAGTTGACAATATTGCAATTAAATATTTGTGAATATTCGATTGGAAGCTTATGGTAATATTCCTGTGTAATGAAATATTCGAAATATTCCTGCAATATTTAGGCAATATTATGTGCTATGTGGGTAGGCCTGCTCACTGAGATAGCATCGGGTTACGATGTAATTATCTTATGCGAGACTTGGCTCCAGCCTTTTAAGTCATTTAAAATTCTAGATTTTAACGTCTTCACGAAGAATAGAGATCACCGTAGAGGCGGCGGCGTAGCCATATGCCTCAAAAAGCATCTTCCTTTCACTTTAATCAACGACGTTCTTTATCAACCTAACAGCCTAGAAACTCTGTCTCTCTCAATTCCTACCTCTTTTGGCCCCCTAACTATTGTTTCTCTATACAGGCCTCCAAATCCTCGCCCACTCAATATTATCGATTGGCGACGATTCTTCAACTCCTTAGATACTTCCGGTCACCTCCTCGTCGGTGGTGACTTTAACTGCCATCATCAAAATTGGGGTTGTTCGACAACCTGCCCTTCAGGCACGTCTCTTTCTGACGTTCTTCTAGAATACAATATCACATGCATTAACGATGGATCTCCCACCCTAAATAACGGTCTAAGTTCAAATTCTTCAGCTATCGATCTTTCCTTTATCTCTCCTAACCTTTCGCCCCTCTGCACCTGGCAGGTTCTGGATGATGCGCTTACTAGCGATCACTTTCCCATCTCCATTTCTATTAGTATTTCGCCATCTTCCATTTCGTTCTCCTCGCATCGTTATCCCATCAAAAAGATTGATTGGAATAACTTTAAAACTCATCTTGACTCCTGCATCCCCTCTCTCTCTGATAATACTCCTCTTACTCAATACGACAATATTACTGGTGCCATCGACAACGCTATCAGGGCCTCCTGCCCTAATTTTTCCAATGGGCCCCCTCAGCCTAAAACGTTCTCCTCTAGATCTGCTGTTTGGTGGGATGATACCTGCCAGAAGGCTAACGATGCCCGCAAAGAGCAAAGGGCCACCTTCAGACGCCATAAATCTGCAACTAATCTAACTAACGCTAACAAACGAGATGCCAAAGCCAAACGTACTTTCCACAAAGCGAAAAAAAACTCTTGGACTCGCTTCACCACCTCTCTAGACTTTCGTACTCCTTCCTCTTTGGTATGGGATAAGATTAAGCGTTTCCGGAATCGGAACATTCCGGACCCGAATACCCACCCCAACAACACCGCTACCATCGAGAAAATGGTCAATCTTATCCCTTCCATTTGCCCTCCATCTTGCTTTCGTTCTAACTTTCCAGAGTTCTTCTCTCATAATGCTGCCCTTACTTCTTCCTTTACTTTCAATGAGCTCAAAATAGCCATTCATAGAAGCAAACGGAGCTCGTCTCCTAGACTTGATAAAATTGATTTCAACATCATATTAAATCTCCCAGACCCCTTACTTCTTTTAATTCTCGACACTTATAACAAAATCTTCGCCAATGGATTGTTTCCCAACTCTTGGAACGAATTTCTAGTTTTCCTCATTCCTAAAACTACTCCAGGGAAATTTCGTCCCATCTCGCTTGCGTCCTGACTCCTTAAACTAATGGAACGTCTTATTTACGCTCGAATGATTCAGTGGTTGGAGAGCAATTCTCTCTTGTCACCCTCCCAATTCGGATTTCGCAAATCTAGGTCGTGCGCTGACAATCTCTCAATATTGACTACAGATATCTATTTAGGCTTCGTCAACGGCCAATTTACCGCTTGTATCTTCTTGGACATTGCTAGCGCCTTCGATAATGTTGACCCGGGGATTCTCGTTCACGATCTTCGTGATATGGGTTTCCCATGGCCTTACTGTAAATTCATATATAACTTAACCGCCGCCAAAAGTCTGTTCTTCAAGATTGCTGGCGAAACCCACGGGCCTTCCCTTTCTTTCAAATGTGTGCCGCAGGGATGTATTTTCAGCCCTCTACTCTACAACTTATACACCAATGCCCTCGATCGCCACCTACACGAGGATAGCTTGTGCCTTCAATTCGCAGATGACGTCGTAATCTACTCTAGGTCTCAGAATCTTGACAACTGCATCTCCTCAGTTCAAAGCAGCTTAAACAGTGTCTCATCTTATCTCCGTGCTAGGTGGCTTTCTATTGAACCCTCCAAATCTAAATTCATTGTCTTTTCTCGCAAACAATTCAATCCCCTCGAACCTTTTGTCACCATAGATTCAACACGGGTCTCTGCCTGTGAAGAAACCAAATTCCTTGGCCTTACTTTAGATTACAAACTGTCCTGGAAACCTCACGTTCACAACCTCCTGATCAAATGTCATAAACTTGTTAGCATTATTAAATGTCTGCGCTCTACCTGGTGGGGCGCCGATAGCTCTTCTCTTCTTACTGTGTACAGAGCCCTTATTCGAAGCTCTATTGAATACGGTTCTATGGTACTTCCTATTAACGAGTTCTCTTTGTTCAAAAAAATTGAAATAATTCAACGCACCTCTATTAAACTTTCCCTCGGCCTTCGTAACTCTACTCCAAATAATGTAGTCATGGCTGAGTCGCGTGAACCACTTCTCAAATTCCGCCTTCAACTTCTCGCTAACAGATATCTGTTGAAAATTTTCTCTTACGCCAATCATCCGCTCTTAGATTCTATTCCCACTCTCATTCTCTCTTTGCGATCTTCCAACAAGTACACATCTCTGTGCAACCTTCCAATCGTTCGAGGCTTCCTTAAATTTCATCAATTTAAAGATTCTATCTCATCTAGTCCCTTTCCCCTAATATATAAAATCATCCCCTCCTCTAATTTTCCCTCCTCTTTTATCGACGTTAAATCTGACAGAACCATTCAGTATTCCGATTGTCCTCAAACGTCGTTTCTCGACACCTTCAACTCTCATCTGAGTAACTCCACTGCCTTTTACACAGACGGCTCCAAATCTGGGGACAACAATCCTGTTGGTCTCGCCATTTTCTGTCCGTCTTTGTCATTGTCGCTGAAATACCAAATTTCGGCACATGCGTCTATTTTCTCTGCCGAGGCCCTAGCTCTTCTCCTCGCTCTTAAATTTATAATCGACAATAACATTCCCAATTCTTGTATCTTCTCAGACTCTCTTAGCTCTCTTCAAGCCCTTCTTTTCCCCACTCTATCGAATGATCCATCGCCAGTCATTATTGAAGCTTATCAAGCTCTCTCCACGCTACACTCTAAAAATCTAAATACTCGTCTTATCTGGATCCCAGGGCATGCTGGTATTTCTGGAAATGAGACAGCTGATTCCCTAGCCAAGGCCGCAATCAACGACGGCCTTCCCTACAATCTCTTTCTTCCTCCTTCGGAATTTTTCACCATCGCTAAACAAAATTGCCTGTCCTCAACTAATCGACACCTCACTCGGGATGCTATACATAAGGGTAAACTATACTTTCAGCTTTACTTCCACGATGGCGCTAAGCCGTGGTACCACGACCTAAAGCGCCTCGACCGATTTTCTATCGTCTCTATCTCTCGAATGCGTTCCAATCATCACAGTCTTGCTGAGAGCTTACATAGAAAGGACATCATCGACTCATCAGCTTGCCCGTGCGGCTATGAGTCTGAAAATCTTAATCGCGTATTTTGGGCCTGCCCTCGCTTTGTAAATGAACGTGCCGTCCTCATCAGGACTCTGAAATCATTTAAATTCTACCCTCCTTATAACATCGAGTCTCTAATTGCCAACCCTACAGCACGAATTTCATCCCTAATCATTAACTTTATTAAAAAATCCCAATTAGGTATTTAGCTAATCTTGTCCAACCTTATATCTTAACTCTTCTCAACTCTATCTCTTTCACCTTTCGGGATTTTCCCGCCGGTTCATGAGGGCGACACCATCGCCTATCCGCATTTCGGGCGAGGAGGTCGCTCTCGGCTTATCTGTTTCAGATTTACCTGGTTTGTTCACCATCTACATACGTTACAGTCCATGGCCGTATGGTCAATTCCACCTAAAAGTGGCGACCAGAGCCAGCTCCAATCAAATGAATAGAATAGAAACTTAATCCGTTTCTTGGTTAAAGCAAAGATCTTTCCCCCATATAATATAGAAAGTCTCCTAGCTAGAACATCGATTAGGATTATATCGGCTATTAGATTGTTTATAAATAAATGCAAACTTCATTTATGATTTTAACGGTCTCTTGATATCACCTCGTTCTTAATTTTCGTTATACGTGTGCATATATAGTTACATTTTTCTGTAGGAATGGGTATGTTTGCATATATGTATTTTATGCCTAAATTAACCTTGTATGTACGTTATATTCCATTTGTTTTTAGCGCTAGTTTGTTATTCTTTTTTTTTAGACAAGCTGTAACGCCCGAGCGTTTTATTCGCGGGAACTTTAAAATATCACTGACAATGTTCTTCCGGGGTTCTGTTGACTAAGGGTGAAAACCCACCTTGGAAATCGGGAAGTTTAAATAATAGGTAAGAAAGAGATCTGCTCGGTTTGAATATCAAATTATTCTCTTTAATTATTAAATTCGACTACAAGTAAACTCAAGCTAGAAACGTTAGGATGTGTCTTATTCGACAGTCGGAAAACTTCTGCCTTCAAAAAATATAAAGAATTGTTTTCGAAGTCTCGAAGTCCCTTCAAGCGTCGTTGGTTGGGGGTGGATCCTCCCTCCAGGGTGCACGTTGGCCAATCGCTGCTGTTGCTGCTGTGGAGGTTTTCCTTCTTCGGGGGTAGCTTCCCTTGCTTTTCCTCGTTGTGGTGGGGAAAGACGCGCTCGCCCGAGCCGGCGTCTCCAGGGCCTGGTGGTCAGCACGTGGTCGGAATGCGGGGTCCGCACGTGGGCCTGTTTTCTGTCAGTTGAAGTAGCGAGTGTTTTCGAGTTACAAAAACTGACAAAAGTCACGTCGCTGAAAATCTCTATTGGCCATAAAAATCAATTGGCGACGATAACCAGACGCACATCCGCGCGTCCTTTGTCCTTCGATGACTCCGTCGACTTTCCTCAAGGGTCGTAAAAGGGAAAGCTATTTTCTCGTGGGAATGCTATTTTCTCGTGTGAACATTTCAAAACTCTAAGATTAAACATTCATCCGCTCGACGTTATATTAAATAACAAGGATACGTAACTAAACACATGTACAAGAAGATGACGATTGCTTTGTATTCGTTCATTCCCTTTAAATAATATTCAATATTATTGATAATCCTTATTGTAAGTCACCATTTATTAATTTCGAGTCTCTCAGGGTATAATTATTCTGTCTAATTTAACTAGTACATGCTAATTCGGTTATTCTTGCAAATTAACTTTTGAATAAGCCGCGCTAAAACGATGGTAACGTGACGCATGCGTCACAAAGCTCCTGTAGCGGTGCCACCTCTCAGGAGTTCTTGATACAAGATTTAGATAAGTTTAATTAGGATTAAACCGCGTTTACAAGAGAGACGTTCGATCGCCGAGCGATCGTATCGCCCTCTCTTGCTTTTTTCCTCCAGCTGTTTTCCCTTCTCCTTCCTAGCACTCGCCTCGCACCAAATGGCCATAAGGATTAAGGCTGCTCTAGTGCAGTTTACCGGAGCCAGGCCCGAACCATAAAAAGAAAGAAGAAGAATATATGTTCTTTGACATAGACGATCTACTCTGCGTCAGTACGAAAAATATTAATAAACAAAGTGAGATAATACTGAATAACCGAATATGAACGCGCCGCCAACATTCGAGTCGTTTCTTCTCTATGAGGGTGAAAAGAAGTGAGTGTTAAATACTTTATTTTTATTTGGAATGCCCTAACCTTTAAACCTTTATTCTAGGATTGTCAAGGAACAGGACACTAAAGTTCCGAACGCCGCTATATTTACCGTTAATAAGGAGGATCACACTTTGGGAAACATGATTAGAAAGTGAGTGTGCTAATTATTCGTTGATTCGAGACACAAATCTTTGTGTGTCTGAATGATTTCTGTTGGTATGAATTTTTTATGATTTTTTTCGTTGGGCACCTTTTCCACTCTTAGTGCTCAACAAGGGCTCAATTTCTAATAATCTCATTCAACATTTATACGCAAACACCAAGGTGTCGAGCATTAGAGATATTAATTTTTTCAATTAGTCATTCATGTCTGTAACATGTGTAAAAAATCTGAGAAATTTTCTGAAAAAAAGTGAGATAAATTTTATGGAATTCTGAGATACTTTTCCACAAGGGTGGGGCCTGTATTTGCACAGGATATTTTATTTTATAAATATGCATTCTGACTTTTTTTTCTGTAACACAACAGCTCTGCTATCAATATCGAAATTAGCGTTTCAAATCCAGA
Organism: Ephialtes manifestator; assembly: GCA_963970395.1. Lineage (NCBI taxonomy): Eukaryota > Metazoa > Arthropoda > Insecta > Hymenoptera > Ichneumonidae > Ephialtes > Ephialtes manifestator. Next base: position 11,095,702 of record OZ019980.1, read on the forward strand.
GGATGTTTTTAATAGAGTTTTAGAATTTTGCAGTTTAAAACTCATATAGTTCCTTGGCAAAGCCTTTTTCTCGTAGGATCAAAAAGGATCTAAAAAAGTATGCATCCACTTGACAATGGTGGCCTATACTTTTGTCACATCACATTAATGTTATATGTATCTTCTGATAACCATCCTGAGATTTTGCAAAATACAAATGAATATGAATAGGATAATAATGATTTTTCAGTCAGTTGCTCAAGGATCCTCAGGTTCTATTTGCCGGATATAAATTACCGCATCCTTTGGAGCACAAATTTGTTATTAGGATTCAAACAACCTCCGACTATACACCACACGAGGCATTCATGCACGCCATTACAGATCTTATCGCTGAGCTATCGTTGTTCGAAGAAAGATTCAAGGTACAAGTAATGTTTATGTTCATCCATCTTGTTCCAAATTTTAACTTAACAAAATTTTTAATTATCTTTTTCGTTTTTTTTCCTATTTTAGGAAGCCATTAAAGAAAAGAAGGAAGGCTTGGATTGAATAAGAAGATTTTTACATAGGTTTTACGATATATGAAATCAAGAGACGCATTGATAATACCATAAGATAATACGTTGATTAATAACGCGAATTGCACTCGCAAAATATGCCTTACGTATTACCAGTTTCCATTACGAGACATGATTTAGAACTTTTGTTTTATATCGCTAATTACGAAACCGGGCTCAAACTGGAAAATACGCGGTCAATCTCTAAATCTGCGTTCTTCAAATCAGTGATCTAATGAAAATTTGCGAGTCATTAATGAGTTGCATATAGATTAACAATTTTCGACAAGCTACTTGGTACAAAGCACAGGTCCAAGTAATGGATATCATTTTTTTTTAAGGTGGCTTCTGCACTTCCGACTAGTCAAATCAGTGCTACTCTTTTATAAACGTTTTTACAATTTCTGGTGGTTCAATTATCAGTTCCGAGGGGATTTTCACGTAGCAGAATTAGTTATCAATATATAAGTATATTCACAGCCGTGATTCCAATAGATAATCGACTGCCATATGCAAATGCCCGATATCATGTTTTTTCGTGCAGTTTTAAAAAAAGATGGACCTCAATAATAGTTGAATTATAACGAGTTGTGGCTCATTTCGATTATGGGAAGATTCCTAATCGATTGATCGCACTAGTTGAAAAGTTACAACCATTTATATGTCTGATGTTAGGCTAGGACATGATAATCAAACGGTTCTACAAATACTATTGAAAATCTACACGGTCAATCGATAAAGCATTTTTCAATATACACAATGAGTTATTGCTCGTCATAATGGGACTGATACTAAGGTTTACACTTTTAAAAATCTGGATGAAAAAACATGACATCGGACCTTTGCGAATATAAATTTATTTACGTTTCAAATCACAGCAGTGAGTGTATTTGGATATTAAGGATCTAATGCTGCTTCGTAAGTAAAGTCTCATAACATTTGACTTTTAAAAATTTAGCACTCACTTGACTAGTGTGAGAAGCCTTAATAGGTCCTTGATAGGCCACCATTTTTATCAACGTGCACTGAGACTAAAGAGCGTAGGTGCTACATGATTAAGGTGATTTGGAATCCTACTCGGTCGGTAGAGAAAACTGTAATCCGATTTTCTCCGCCACGGTTGATCTTTTGGATAAAAGATGAGAAAATCGCTCTCTGCCTAACAATTCTGCAGGACGACTTTCTCGTATTTTATACAAAAGATCAACGATGGCGGAGAAATTTGGGATTGCAAGATTAGTCCTATCTCTGTCGTACTCATTGAGCTTCCATATCACCTTAAGAGCATGTGAAATACGAAAGTAGGTAATAAAAACTGTAATCAACTTTTTTCACGCATGCTGACATTTTACAGCTTCAAAAAGAGTTTCATCGAATGCTCCAGTGATATCCGCATTCGATGAAACTCTTTTTGAAGCTGTAAAATGTTAGTATGCATGAAAAAAGTTGATTGCAGTTTTTCATGCCGATTGAGACCGGAATGATCGGGGGGGGTTCACATGCTCTTAAGTTAGAGTAGACTGGACAATGAATAAACGGTTGAGCTGCAGAGGCTCTTGTGATTGCTATAAATACATTACTTAAAAATCAATGCGTATTATTACTATTCCAAGTCCCTCATATATGGGCCCTCCACAGTCAGATTTGCGAGCGCGCGAGCCACAATAACTCATAGTAAATATATAAGTATATAATTATTCTGAATTAGTGATAGCGATGCCATTAGGTCAAACCAATTTCAGTACGATCCAAGACAATCGCTGGAAATTTAATGAATGTTTTTATAAAAAGCTGTATTTTTTAAATGGTATCCGAATATAGAGTTAAGCATGTGCGTGAATCATTAAGATGATGTGCTACATGTCGTCTGTCTCTCTCAGATCGCCATAAGTGCGAGTGAGATAGCTGAATCTTCCCGAAGTGTTATTCTTCGCCACGGTTGATTTTTCGAATAAAAGTCGGGAAGTACTGACTGCAGAGTGCCAAGATGCGGTCAGCACTTCTCGTATTTTGCCTGAAATATCAATTGTAACCAAGAGCAACGCTTTACAGTTTTTGTTACCGACCGAGCAGTAGCACATCATCTTAACGTGATGTGTTAGTGCTCGGTCGATAACCAAAACTGTAAAGCGTTGTTCTTGGTCACAATTCATGTTTCAGGCAAAAGTCGAGAAGTACTGACTGCGTCTTGGTACTCTGCAGTCGGTACTTCTCGACTCTTACGCAAAAATCAACCGTGGCGAAGAATAACACTTCGGGAAGATTCACCTATCTCACTCGCACTTATGGCGATCTGAGAGAGACAGACGATATGTAACACATCACCTTAATAGTGGCACAAATGGCCGTATGGTAACTCACCTCAGTGGAAAAAACCAGAGCCAACCATAAAAAAGAAAGAGACTGCCGGCAATGCAGCTTATGGGTAAAATCCGATTTCGCTGTGACGATGACGCTGCTCTATACGCAAATTCATAGTGTGACGCAAGGTTGCGTCTATATCGAAAGGACAGTCGACTATCGAATCCGCGAACCCCGCGAACCGCGCGCAATGCTGATTAATTCAAACTGAGATGCTAGAAATAGAAACTTATAGATATTCTAGAGGTAGAATTGGTCACACGAGAATGTAGCGAGCGCATGGGGAAGACTTTCTTTTTTACGATTCTCGAGAAACTCTTCACGACTCGAGGACCACCGGAAGAGGGTAATCAACAGCATCCTTGAACCGACAACGAACAACACGCGAAGACGCGCCGGTTATTGTCAATTGCCATGTACCACCAGCGTAGACCGTACGTGATTTGTGCCCGTTTTTCCGGCTCAGAAGAGTCGCCACTTGGGTAGACAAAAAACAGGCCCCGCGTACGGTCCGGTACGCCAACATGTGGTGACCAACAGGCCGCGGCCGGCGCCGATCCGCCGATCGACGCCGGGCCCGCCGAGCCCGACGGACGCGCTACCCCCGCTGCAGCCAGGGAGACGGGAGTGGACAACAACCCCGGAGTAGGAGAACCGACGCTACAACGACGACCGATGATTGGGCAGCGTTCACCACGGAGGGATGAACCACCCCCATCCAACGACGCATCGGAGACCTCGCCGAAAACTTAACGAGTATATTGAGGAGAATAACTTCGACCTTTGTATGGAACGGACGTTCCACGTTTACATTTGTATTTGCTAATTATTCAATATATATACACACAGTTTGACTTTCATCTTTAACTTCAATCACTGAATATTGATTTTCAAACCCGTCCTGCGTTCCCGCGCCTCCGAGCCGAACACTTCAGTGTTCCACGGGCGAAACGTTCCCTCGCGCCATCTCATACGCGATTTGAGAAACAAAACATAAATTACCGGAATCCGGAATATCACAATAGCAAGATAATGAATCATTGAAATCGAGAATAAGATTGGTTGGAAGGGTACTCCAGAGGGGCCAGACGGGGATGATTGCCGCGTGCCGCCGCAGATATTGGCTCTTGGCTCCATTCATTGCGCAGGCCCGTTAAAGTGCATTAAAGAAAATGAAGACGAAGATCGGAATCGAGAACATCACTACAGCGGTCGACATACAGGTTGCCGAAATCGAGTAGGTTACATGACCAACATAGTACAAAAAATAAATGATGAGCCACAACGGTGCTCAACTACATTGATCATACAAAACAAAAAATAATCCTTGCATCAATATATCCTCCGTATGACTTATCCGAGTACAATGCCAAACACATTTGCGGGTTCAAATCGTTAAACGTCACTTGACAATAGTGTCAAAATTCCAGCGGTAAAAAGCCTCGTTGTCTCTATACAGCGACGCTATCAAAGTCGTTGAATCTTCCAGCCAGTCAATTGTTTTGAAGCAAAACTATTTTTTACATTTGTGATCCAAAGTATAAGCTGACTTACCGACGGTTGGAGGTGTCATCGGTCAGTAACGCAGAGATCTACGTGTTTCAAAGGTACATACAGCTATAGTTCAAAGATAATTGTAACTGTAGTTACCTTTAAAACATATGGATTTCTGCGTTACCGACCGATGGCACCTCCAACCGTCGGTAATTCATCTTATAATTTCATCACAAATGTAAAAAATAGTCTTGCTCCAAAACAATTGACTGGCTGGAAGATCCAACGACTTTAATACAATTTCGTCAGATAGCGTCGCTGTATAGAGACTGTAACGGATTCTGATACGCGATCCGCGAGCGCGCCGCACGCGCAGCACCCCCGCGAGACCGGGCGCGTAAATTCAAATCGAAAAGCAGAGAGAGCGAGAGACAAATATAGTGGTTTGGGCGAGCTGACTACTGATAAAGTATAAAACATGATTAATTGTAAATGCGGCATTATGAACATTATTTGTAATATATAAATATTATTAGATGTACGAATATACCAGTATTTTCCCACGTACGCCAAGCGGAAATGCCGCGCTGCGAAGAAACGTGCTAGACATAAAAGAATCTGCCTACGCTCCTTGTACAACAATAAAGAAACGCACTAGAGTCTGCTTTCCTAAGTCGAGTCGTGACGATTCAAGTGTCCTTCATATGGGCCCAGAATGTGAATCCCTTAAAAGAGCGTCTTTGCTAGGCGCACAGATAGTAAAATGTAAATTGTAGAAAGTCGAGACATCCTTAGTTCTAACGTACAAGGCGAGCTCCGTCGCCAGACACTCCAAAGGGCCAACCGTACTTCGACGGTGGGCCATGTGGTGTCCAAATTGCAGCCAAGGAACAATAGCCACTTTCTAGCTCGGGGGTGACGCGGACGCTTGACGCAAGCGTCTCGCACGCTCGCGCGTGGGAGCAAGCGTTCGCGTCGAACTGAGGGTTGATTAGCTAAGGGTGGGCCCGTGGGGCGTAACTCCTGGCCCACCAGCAGCCCGCGAGCCTAGAGTTAACACGGAGAGAAGTCAGATTCTTGAGACTAGTTGAGCGCGACGGAACTGTCTTCGAGAAAACGGTCGTTATTATTTTGCACTAAGATAAATTAAAGTTCATAAATTCCTTGAATAAATAGAGTGTTCGAGTTCGTGTTTAATTCCGAGTTACAATTGTGTTTTTTCCCCAACTAATTTCGAATACAGGTCATCCCGGACGAGGTGAGCTTCGCTCTTCGACGTGGATTGGACATCGATGGTAACCACTCTCATGCTGGTCAGAATTCGGATGTTCGAATTCTCGCGCCCAAAATAGACCGAAAGCGTTACATAAAATTTTTGGTGACAGCGGTGGGATTCCACTAACTCGTCGCGGGAAAAATTGTGAAGAGACAGGCAGTGAATGTGTAAAACTACGTCAACATTTTTGAAATCGTGAGCTCGCGAGTAGCAGTTTGAACTCGAGGTTTAAAGTGCAGTGCGGTACTTCGAGGCTTTCCTAGCTCTCTGTCTGAGTGGACCGAGTAGCTCGGATCAGGAGTGCGGAATCCGAGAGGGAAACACGCACGTCATTGCATTGCGCGAACCTTGGAGTCCCGTAATCAGCAGAACGCCATAGCCTTTCCTCGCGGGGTTTCCCCCCGTGGTTTACCCAAGAGGACCGAGGGCAGAAATATTCTGCCGAGGCTAAAACGGTGCGAGGGCCACGGGCAAATTTAAGAGAGGCACCCCTTGCTCACCGTAGGCGCAGCGGAAGACTTGGACGCAGAAGAGGCGAGCGAAATCGGACCGTCGACCGGACGTCAACCAGGCGAAGGACCCAGGTCAACGGGAGCCCAGCAGCCAGCGGACAATCAACGAAGGACGACGATACCGAAGAGGCTTAATAAAAATAAAACAAATAAAAATTGTGAAATTTGGTGCAAGGACTGTGACACAAAACGAATTTTAGTGTGTGCTATAATTGAAGTGCTTTAAACGAAATAATTAGCCAGTCATCAGAGAACATCAGTTTGGTAAGTCAGCCACCCTAATATTGTAAATCGACCTCTCTGCTCATCGCGAAATAACGCGTAAAAGTACAATAAATAATAGTTTTGTTTCGAGCCTCCGTTAAAAATGGATAATTTTAATGCCGCACTCGAAACACCCGTTTTAACTGACCAAGAGATAATCATATCGGGAGATCGCGAAATCGGAGACACTCGCGAATCGGATACATCGGGAATCGATGTTAGGACAGATAGTAGTATCAGAGACTCTGACTTGCTGCACAATTACGCGCGGACCTCGGGAATTAGGTCAGAAACGTTAGTAACGCGTTCGTGCATCACCGAAGGAACGATGAGTGGACTTCGGAGCGGGGCAACGCTTGCACCTCGCGACTCCGGAAATGAGAGTTCGAGGCACATCCCTTTTAAGGCCGCTCTCGAATTCGTCCCGAAAACATTCGATGGCTACAACATGCCGGTCTCGAAATTTATCCGCGATTGTTTGTTCGCCCACGATTCGATCGACCCTCGCGAAAGAAACCATCTCTTCTGGATGGTTAGGACTAGCGTAGTTGGAAGCGCGGAGGATTCGCTACAGGACCGGGATATTACGACGCTGGAAGCGTTGTTAAAACACTTAAAAAAGACCTATACCGAACACCGAAATATAAGCCACTTGAACGCCATGCTCGCAACTGTTGCTCAGCGTAACGGGGAATCCGCGTTGGATTACGGCATTCGCGTCAACGTGATCTTGAAAAAGATTATCGAGGCGATCGAAGAGAGAAATCCCGCGGATATAGCATACGGCATGGTTGTGTCGGCACGCGATACAGCGTGCGAGAACTTCGTGATGGGGCTGAAACGGGAAGTAGCGTTGCGAGTGCGTGTGGAACGCCCAAAAACGCTGCAAGACGCAATGAACGTCGCCCGTACTGCCGAGTGGGAGGTCGACCACGAGACAAAACTAGCTCGTACAGAACGACGTGGCGATTATGCGAACGCGTTCGAGGACTCGACACCCCCGCGAAAGCCAGCGTACAACCGTTTTGTACCCTATCGCGGAAACGCACGCGCGCGAGTTGCCTCGAACGGCCCCAGCCATGGGTCCGGTTTCGGTACTACGGCTGCCAGAGGTCGACCTCGCGGCAGGGCACATTACCACAGAGGCGGACAAAACGGCCCTGCGCGGGGTAGCCAAAACACCGGTGCGTCCAACGCATGTGCTAACTGCGGCGAGGCCGGACACCACCAGCGGGGATGTTTGAGACCAGCGAGGGTCCAGGCAGTAACCTGCTTTAATTGCCAACAGGTAGGGCACTACGCTCGCGACTGTAGGGCCGCCGCGCAACAACAAGACCCTTTGATAATATGTTTTAAATGCGGTGTAGAAGGGCACTTTGCCAGAGACTGCCGTAACCTTGCGAACAAGGAAAACGCGACGAAAACTTGCACGTTTTGCAAAATACCCGGCCACCTGTACAACGAATGCAGAAAGCGCCTCGCACAAGTCGATGCCGGTTGGAAGGAAAAAAGAAGTCATTTAAACGAATAAGTAGTTCGGCTGAGTGGTGCGACGCCGAGCTCACCAAAGACCGTGCACCAACAAAAAGGATTGTGCTAAAGTTAATAACTCAGAGTAAAGAAAAATCGCCTGTCGTATCAATTAGCAGCAAAGATGTTAAAAACAGATCTGGAAAATTCATTGTAGACACGGGAGCAGAGTTAAGCTTAATCAAAAAGAAAAGGGTACATTTGGGCACTAGTGTTAACTCTCAAGTTAAATATCACATTTTTGGTATAAACGAATTAGGTATAAAATCCTTGGGGGAAGTAACAATAACAATAAAGGGGCAGGACTATCCATTTCAAATAGTGCCAAATAATTTCCCGATCGAAAACGACGGTTTGCTCGGAATGCCTTTCCTGAAAGACGGCGCCGTGGATTTAAAACGGAAGAAAATATTCCACGACCTCGGCAAATTTCCTTTCGACTCGGCTCTTCGGTGCGTTACGCTGAAATTGTCAGCTCGAACAAAACAACTCGTGACATTACCGGTAATAAACTCGGATATCACAGAGGGTTTGTTGCCGCTAATTACTACAGGACCCGGTATTTTCCTTGGCGAAACCCTAGTAAAACAGAAAAATGGTGTGGTAAGAGCCTTCTGCATAAACACCACTACACAAGACATCGAACTTGTAATACCTCCGGTCGAGCTAGAAGAATGCAGTGTCGTAAAACCTGCCCCCCGAACCGCGAAAACGATAGCTCCCACCGAAAAGCCCTCGAACGCGACCGAGAAACGCCTGACGGAGCTACTACCTACTCTTTGCATCGACGATTTAAATAAAGAAGAGAAAGATGAAATTATTGCCTTGGTGCAAAAATTTCCCTTTCAATTCCATTTGCCAAACGACCCATTAAGTAGCACGCCGGTTTTAAAGCATAAAATAGCGACGACGGATGATAGGCCGGTTAACGTAAAATCGTATCGCTACCCTCCCATACACAAAGACGTCATTCTAGAGCAAACGGCGGATCTAATTAAAAACGGGGCCATCGCACCCACAGATTCCGCATACAACTCGCCAGTCTGGGTCGTTCCGAAAAAGGCCGACTCCAAGGGAAACAAACGTTGGCGCATGGTAATTGATTACCGCGCGCTTAACGAGAAAACAATCGGTGACGCGTGTCCACTCCCAAACATCACGGACATCCTCGACGAGCTAGGAGGTGCAAAATACTTTTCCGTATTAAATCTCGCGTCCGGGTTCCACCAGATCGAAGTTGATCCCGCAGATCGGCATAAAACCGCGTTCTCGACTCCCTACGGACATTACGAATTCAACAGAATGCCCTTCGGTTTGAAAAACGCCCCCGCGGCTTTTCAGAGACTCATGGACAGAGTCTTATCGGGATTACAAGGGGTAGAGCTGTTCGTTTATATGGACGATATCGTCATCTACGCTCGTTCCCTCCAAGAACATAAAAGCAAGCTCGAAAAGTTGTTAGGTAGGCTCAAAACGGCCGGCCTAGTACTTCAACCGGAAAAATGTAGGTTCTTGCGCAAAGAGATAGGCTACCTAGGGCACGTGATCACCGAGAACGGCGTGAAACCTGACCCAAAAAAGGTAGAAGCAGTCCGCCTTTTTCCTCAACCAAAGGGTCGAAAGAACGTGAAACAATTCTTGGGTTTAGCCGGATATTACCGTCGGTTCGTGCCAGAATTCGCCGCAATCAGTAAACCGCTCACACTACTATTAAAAAAGGACGCTCCGTTCGTCTGGAGCACAGCAGCAAACGACGCGTTTAACAAATTAAAAGACATTCTTTGCTCTGGGCCACTTTTGCAATACCCAGATTTTACGCGACAATTCGTAGTCACTACCGACGCGTCTGGCTTCGCGCTGGGAGCAGTCCTCAGCCAAGGACCCGTAGGAAAAGATCTCCCGATCGCCTACGCATCGCGAACCTTGTGCGGCGCCGAATTAAATTATGGCACGACCGAAAAGGAATTATTAGCAATAGTGTTCGCCGTTACGCAGTTCAGGCCCTACCTGTACGGCAGGAAATTCACTCTCGTGACCGACCACCGTTCCCTTACCTGGCTACATGGTTTGAATGACCCGACTATAAACTCTCGGCTTGCACGTTGGAAAATAAAGCTACAAGAATACGAACATGAGATTCAGTACAAACCGGGAAAAGTAAACGCTAACGCAGACGCTCTCTCTCGAAATCCCATAGACGAGCTAACACCCGCCCCTGACGTAAATGACGGCCGCCAGGTTCTGAGTGTGCATACTCATTTACCGGACGACGGTTATTCTACGGAAGAGGACAACCCTTACCACGAATATCCCATCGAGAGAGTTTTCCTAAGCAGATTCAATGATGTGGAGTCAGGTTACGAGACAGAGAATACCGAGATTGACAGCGATGCTAACGAAAATAACGAGACAGATAACGAACAGACGAACGTGATCAGAAGAATCGAATAAGCATTTAAAGAGAGTGGCGAATCCACTGTAAGAGAGGTCGAGGGAGTATTGGTAGCCAAACCTTGTCGATGGTGCAATCCCATTCGATCCAAGGCAGAGGTGAGAAATGAAGAGGTCGAGGGAGTATTGGTAGCCGAACCTTGTCGATGGTGCAATCCCATTCGATCCAAGGCAGAGGTGAGAAATGAAGAGGTCGAGGGAGTATTGGTAGCCGAACCTTGTCGATGGTGCAATCCCATACGATCCAAGGCAGAGGTGAGAAACGAAGAGGTCGAGGGAGTATTGGTAGCCGAATCTTGTCGATGGTGCAATCCCATACGATCCAAGGCAGAGGTGAGAACTGTGGTCGACAAAGGGCGGGAGTGCAACCCTCCTTGCCCTGAGTCGCCGGGCCATACTGTGCAGCGGTGCAATCCCGCTCGTCACAAGGTCGAGAGAAAAAAATGTAAAAATGCTGAGAATAAAAAGGCAACTAAGGTGAGTTGCCACGATCACGATTCAGACAATAGTGAGGAACTAAGTGATGACGAACAATCACAAATGACAGGTATGCGAATAAGAATCCCTAACAGACGAACGGACAAACCTGACGTACTCCACAAAAGAGACTCTGCTTAGAAAATAGAGAGTATTCTATGGTATTGCCTGCGCAAGAAGGAACTAGTACTGACGAAAATCCCGTAAACAAGACATTGTTTCAGACAAGTAGAGACAAATTGTGGATTCACAACGACCACCTACTGAATTTCATCTCGTGGGATTGTAATTTAACTACGCCCGTTGGACGCGACCTTCTCAACAATTCTATGTTCAAACTCGAGGAGCTGGAAGTTGAGAAACCAGTACTAGGTCAAGTCATATACACAAGAAAGGAAAGACAGCACATTTTCCACCTCTTCATAAAAGAAAAATATGATGACAAATTTCACGTGAAAAATTTAGAGTCCGCTGTAGATACGTTACGCGACGCAATGAAAACAATGAAATTCAAATCCGTCAGCCTGTTCAGAGAGGGGAACGGTTTCGATAAAGCCCCGTGGAGTGTAATCGAGAGAGTATTTAAATCCCATTTCTCAAGCAAAGATTATACAATCACCGTATGCACGGGCGAAGTAGAAATTCCCGCAGAAGCAGACCGCACGCGAATAATCGAGGAATGCCACGATTCTACTGTCGGAGGGCACAAGGGCGAAACGAAAACGTACGAAAGGGTTCGCGAAAGATATTTTTGGCCGCGAATGAAAGACGATATTCATAGGTACATTCGAACTTGCGATTCGTGTCAGAAAAAGAAACTCGTTCGCGAAAAAACGAGACAACCAATGCAACTTACAGATACGCCAAACAGAGTTTTCGAAAAAATTCAGGTCGATATCGTAGGCCCACTACCAGTGACTGACGTCGGAAATCGATATATCCTTACATGGCAAGATTGCCTTAGCAAATACTCCGGCGCGATCCCTCTAAGTAACATCGAGGCCACCTCAGTAGCACTTGCTATCGCGGACAATTTTATCTGTTACTTCGGTTGCCCAGAATCAATACAAACAGACCAAGGAAGCCAATTCCTCAGCAATATTATGAACACCTTCGCGAAAATATTTAAAATTCGACAATTTAAATCAACCGCTTTCCATCCTCAGTCACTGGGTGCGCTCGAAAGAAGCCACCATACATTTATCGAATATCTACGGCACTACTGCGAAAAGTGCAACTGGGATCTGTGGTTGCCCTATAGCATATTTTCGTTTAATACATCGGTCCACGAATCAACAGGAGTAACACCCCACGAAGTTGTTTTCGGACGAAAAGCTCGAATACCTTCCGAATTCGCAGATGAAAAAGTTCCGCGAACATTCATACAAATAGTCGACGAAACGCTAAATCGATTGATCGAAACCGAGTCGATGGTAGTAGCCCGTTTAGAAGCGGCAAAGCGCCGGTGCAAGAAATTTTACGATCGGAAACTAAACGAACAAAATTTTGAGGTAGGTCAAAGTGTTTATCTCATGAAGGAACCGCGTAACGATAAATTCGAAGATCATTACACCAGACCATACGTAATAAATAAAATCCTAAACGATTTAAATGTCGAGCTACAAACCGGGCCAAACAGCGTTAAAATCGTTCACATTAATAAATTGAAACACGCCTTCCTACGATTTGAAAACCTTCATCAAACATCCCAGGGTGGATCTCGAAAAGCTGCTTCATAGGAAGCGCCTTTTTGGTTAAGGGGGGACGTGTAACGGATTCTGATACGCGATCCGCGAGCGCGCCGCACGCGCAGCACCCCCGCGAGACCGGGCGCGTAAATTCAAATCGAAAAGCAGAGAGAGCGAGAGACAAATATAGTGGTTTGGGCGAGCTGACTACTGATAAAGTATAAAACATGATTAATTGTAAATGCGGCATTATGAACATTATTTGTAATATATAAATATTATTAGATGTACGAATATACCAGTATTTTCCCACGTACGCCAAGCGGAAATGCCGCGCTGCGAAGAAACGTGCTAGACATAAAAGAATCTGCCTACGCTCCTTGTACAACAATAAAGAAACGCACTAGAGTCTGCTTTCTTAAGTCGAGTCGTGACGATTCAAGTGTCCTTCATATGGGCCCAGAATGTGAATCCCTTAAAAGAGCGTCTTTGCTAGGCGCACAGATAGTAGAATGTAAATTGTAGAAAGTCGAGGCATCCTTAGTTCTAACGTACAAGGCGAGCTCCGTCGCCAGACACTCCAAAGGGCCAACCGTACTTCAACGGTGGGCCATGTGGTGTCCAAATTGCAGCCAAGGAACAATAGCCACTTTCTAGCTCGGGGGTGACGCGGACGCTTGACGCAAGCGTCTCGCACGCTCGCGCGTGGGAGCAAGCGTTCGCGTCGAACTGAGGGTTGATTGGCTAAGGGTGGGCCCGTGAGGCGTAACTCCTGGCCCACCAGCAGCCCGCGAGCCTAGAGTTAACACGGAGAGAAGTCAGATCCTTGAGACTAGTTGAGCGCGACGGAACTGTCTTCGAGAAAACGGTTGTTATTATTTTTCACTAAGATAAATTAAAGTTCATAAATTCCTTGAATAAATAGAGTGTTCGAGTTCGGGTTTAATTCCGAGTTACAATTGTGTTTTTTCCCCAACTAATTTCGAATACAGGTCATCCCGGACGAGGTGAGCTTCGCTCTTCGACGTGGATTGGACATCGGTGGTAACCACTCTCATGCTGGTCAGAATTCGGATGTTCGAATTCTCGCGCCCAAAATAGACCGAAAGCGTTACAAGACTGTAACGCTTTCGGTCTATTTTTGAGAATTTAAACGAAGAACCAGCACATTAGTGTGGCAACCACCGATGTCCATTCCACGTTAAAGAGCTGAAGCTCACCTCGTCTGGATCTAAAAGGCTTAAAAATGACTCAAGCACAGAATATCCAAATAAATCTTGCATAATTTATTCTTTAATACCAAAGTTTACAAACTATCGAATGACTCGATGAACCTAAGAAAATGTATTAAGGGTAGCTCCGACGCGCGCGACTGATCGTAAGAATCTGTCTGAGTCTCTTCTAAACTCGCGGGGCCCGCGTTATGTTCGTGGGTTAGAGGTTACGCCCTTAGCCAATCAACCCTCAGTTTGGCGTGGACGCTCAGCCCCACGCGCGAGTGTCCAAGACACTCGCTTCGAGCGTCCACGTCGCCCTGAAAGTCGCTTTCTCTATGTGACTGCTAGTTTAAAACCACATGGCCTTCCATTGAAGGGCGGTTGGAACTTTCAAGTGTGTCTGGCTGCAAGACCCGCTTTTCTATAATTTAGTTTCTTTTACTGACTATGCATGTGGCAAACGCTCTACTTAAGGATTTCACTTTTTCGCATGTGCCCACCACTGGACTCGACATGTCTCGACTTTTACTATTTTAACTGCATTTCGAGGAACGCAGAAAGATTCTTTTACAACAGCACGTTTCGTCACAGCGTGGTATTTCCGTTTAACGTACACTACGCATGTAGTGTATATTTCAGTAGTAATATAAAATACATTTATTATTAAACATAGTTCAATATATATATAAGTAGAAGTAGTCAGCTCGCCCCAGCCGTAGTGATGAATCTCTCTGCTTTGAGACTTTTGAATTTGCCGCGTGCGGACTCGCGGAGTTGTTGCGCCCGCGGCGCTGTCGCGGGTCGCGTGTGATGAGCTGAGGTATAGAGCGTCATCACTACATCGGATTTTATCATAAGCTACATTACCTGGAGTCTCCCGGTATAGTAGAACGCTGTTATTAAGGACTCGCGCAGCGCGAATCACTCTTTTAAATTAACGCAGCATGCCTCAGCTACAACTTTCTCCTCAACTCACATAATTTAACGTACAGTTTCCTGTAAAACATTGTATTTATGTTTGAGCACGTTCTTCATAAATCACCCAGAAATGAAACCTCGTTCCCAGGGTTTTCTAACAATAAAACTCAAGAGTGCACACGCCTGAACAGCGTCTCCGCGCGAGCCTGGTTAACGTCGCCGAGCGGGCCTGCTTTTTGTCAACCACACGTGCTGACCAGAGACAGACCCTTTCGCCTACTTGGGTCCTACGCTGAGACTTTCCCGCGGAACTTTCCATCCTCTTCCCCACTTTTCTTATTTTCCTCCTTTTTAGCAACGAAGGACTTTGGAAGCGCACACGCTGATTTTTGAGAGTTAGTTCGAGAGCAACCAGCAACGAATAAAGATCGTTTTATTCGAGTAACGGGCAGTCTGCTATTCTTGCTGTTCGCGCATTTTCCAAATTCCTACGTTCGTGCAATAGCAGCAGTTATAAGTTTTTGTACAAGTTATCTTCGTAAAATAATTACGTTTAGTCTTATATCGCGTTTTTAATAAACAGTAAATCAGTGCAAGTAAATACGAAGACTGTGTTGGTCATTTAAAAGTTCCCGGTCCCATTGCTCTATTTCTATAGTTAATTCAGCAGCGAATCCACAACGAGCGAGCGGTCGTGGATGACCAATTGGAGAGAAGCTACATCCACCAACTGCTCCGGGACGTAACACGCGTATCAGAATCCGGGTAACATACAGGTGTCCGAAAAGCGCTCTTCTCTTATGACGAAACTCTCCCTACGCAAAGTCTCTAGCACACTACGGCTCGGAAATCGTTATTAAATCGCAGACTCAGTGACGAAAGTTAGTGAGATCTCTAAACGAAGTTCTCCAATACGAATGCCTATTTGAGAAAAAAACGGAAATATTTTAATGTCTGTCATCGACAAAATATAAATGCCGACGAATAAAAGTTCCATACTCTCTTCTTCGAAGCTCTCTACATTGAATGCTGACCATCCGCCGAGCTCTCCCGAAAAATCAGAATTGAATGAAAATGTATTCAAGCGTTACTCTCCCTGAACCGATGCGACCCATTACCGACGTCGCAAGGTAATGCCACTCGCCGAGAGATGGCGCTGATTTACATTGCAATTACAAATGTAATTTACATTGCAATTACATATGTAATTTACATTGCAATTACATATGTAATTGAGCGCCATCTCTCGGCGAGTGGCATTACCTTGCAACGTCGGTAATGGGTCGCATCGGTTCAGTGAGAGTAACGCTTGAATACGTTTTCACTCAATTCTGATTTTTCGGGAGAGCTCGGCGGATGGTCAGCATTCGATGTAGAGAGCTTCGAAGAAGAGAGTATGGAACTTATATTCGTCGGCATTTATATTTTGTCGATGACAGACATTAAAATATTTCCGTTTTTTTTTCTCAAATAGGCATTCGTATTGGAGAACTTCGTTTAACGATCTCACTAACTTTCGTCACCGAGTCTGCGATTTAATAACGATTTCAGAGCCGTAGTGTGCTAGAGACTTTGCGTAGGGAGAGTTTCGTGGTAAGAGAAGAGCGCTTTTCGGACACCTGTATGTTACCCCAGAATCCGTTACACTTTCCCCCTTAAACAAAAAATCGTTTCATATGAAGCGGCTTTTCAAGATCCACCCTAGGAGGGCTCGTTTCTTCGCGTTTACGTTCTTTTAAGGATGCCTATTTACGAGTGTAATGTTAGTGCCCTTCGGCCATACTTGCGCTTCAATATTTACATCGAATTATATTTGTTTATAGTGTTGAGAGCGGAATATTGGTCTTTCGATTCCGTTTCGCGACTCTATCGGAGGGTGTAAGCTTACCGTATCTTTCCTTCTTTCGGTTTATTTGTGATTTTTAATCAAAATGATCTTTTATTGTTACTCCGGATTCGTCAATACTATATAGAACAGTGTAAATTTTAACTTCGTTCTGAATTCCAAACAACTCGTGTTAAAGATGTATAATTTAATAACTCTCAATTTGTCAACTGACGCACGTTTTTAATACAAGAACAGATGAGATGAAATTCAACAATCGATTTATTTTCGAACTTGCAATGCAATAACATATTAATATGAAATTTCTCAGTGATTCATTGTTTCTGTACTACTGTTGCGTATTCTTTATTCTCTAAGCAGATTCTCCTATAACAGCGGGGCCCCTCTAAATCGTCAGTTCGTTTTTCAATATCTGTATTTTGTAACCAACAATCCCAGATTGTTCACGTCCAACATCACAATTCTTTTTCGATGGGCAACCCTCCGCAGTTCCCATTTGGCCATTCTTTGTCAATAATCCCTCTCTGTGCCTCAGGACGAGCAGTACGGGTTACGAACTGTCGCCCATCATTGTACACGGTGTCTCGGAGTGAGCCGGACCTCGCTTCATCTACAATCTTTCTCTCTCTCTCTGTGCCTCAGGACGAGCAGTACGGGTTACGAACTGTCGCCCATCATTGTACACGGTGTCTCGGAGTGAGCCGGACCTCGGTTCACCTACAATCTCTCTCTCTCTCTGTTTTACTTTCTTTAGTCTTGTTTTCTGAATCGGTCTCGTCGAATCTGCTTAGAAAAACGCTCAATGGGTGCTCATGGTCGGGGTGGTCCGCCTTCGTAGAATAACGATCGTCTGGTAAATGAGTATGCATACTCATAACCTGGCGACCACTATTTACGTCGGGAGCGGGAAATGGTTTATTTTCAGGATCTCGAGAGCAGCCACATCAACATTTATCCGGCTTCGGTTTTGTTGGATTTCCTCAGATTTCTGTAACTTTATTTTCGATTGACAAAGTGTAATATTTAATGCTGCGAAATGTGAATTTATAACCAAAATATGGTATTCAACGTAAGAGTTGATTGTATTACTAGGACGAGCCTTTTTCATATTAATTAGGTTTAATTTTGCCCCTGTATTTACACCAAATTTGCCCGAACAAAATTTATATATATATATTTTTGTTACAAATTGATACGACTGGCGAATTTCCCTTGCCCCGCGCTTTCATTTTAACACGACTCTTTTCGACATGTTTGGACTTGCGCGAGACGTTCCTAGCACTCATCGTAGGAGTGGCCGGTTTTTGCAAAATTTACATTTTTTATTTCTGACCTATTTTTATTAGAAATTACTATTTTTATTGTCTAGATTTTCTGCAATCCTTGGCAAACTGTCTTTCTATACCGAATTTAAAACAGATTATCGAACGGCCCTATTGTCCCGTGGCAGCACAATCGCGAGCGTAGTGTCCAACCTGTTGGCAGGTGTGTAATACGTGACTGTCCGCACTCTCACAGGGCGCAAGCAGCCGCGCTCGTGGTGGTTGTCTTCCCCACAGTTGTTGCACACGCTAAGTGCATCGGCGGTGCGCTTACCCGATCTTGGTCCGGCCTGACCACCCTTGTAAAGATATACCCTTCCACGGTCTCGACCATGAATTGATATATTGTCGTGCATCGTGTTTCGCGGAGAGTTTAAATTTTGAAACTTATTTGTACGATCCCTACCACTTTCTGTCTGGATTAAACTATTTTCGTGCTCTCCTTCCCACTCGGCGGTGCGGGCAACAATCATAGCGTCTTGGAGCGTTTTTGGGCGTTCTACACGTACTCGCAATGCTACTTCCCGCTTTAACCGCATTACGAAGTTCTCGCGTGCCGTATCACGAGCCGACACGACCATACCGTAGGCTACATCTGCGGGATTTCTTTTCTCGATCGCCTCAATGATCCTTTTTAAAATTTCGTTAACGCGAATTCCGTAGTCTAACGCGGACTCCGTATTACGCTGGGCAACCATTGCGAGCATAGCATTTAGATGACTTACACTTCTATGCTCGGTATAAGTCCTTTTTAGATGTTCTAGGAAACCCTCGAGAGTAGTGATATCCCGGTCTTGCAAAGAGTCTTTTGCGCTTCCAACTACTCTAGTTCTAACCATCCAGAAAAGATGGTTTCTTTCGCGCGGGTCAATCGAATCATGGACAAATACAATCGCGGATAAATTTCGAGACCGGCATATTGTAGCCGTCGAACATTTTCGGAACAAATTCAAGAGCGGCCTTGAAAGGACGTGCTTCAAAGTTTTGGTTACAAGGCTGCGAGATGCGAGCGTCGCTCCGCTCCGAAGTCCGCTCATCCCCCCCTTTAGTGACACACGAAGCGTTATTAAATTTTCCGCGCTGGAGCCCAACGTTCGCGTATCATTACGCAATTCACCTGAGTCTCGAATGCTACTACCGGTTCTAACATCGATTCCCGAAGAATCAAATTCGCGTGCGCGATCTCAGGTACGATTATCTCTTCCCGTTCTACGGGGGGTGTTTCGACCGCGACATCTAAATTTTCCATGTTGCTGACACGTATCAAATTTAATATTCTATTATTTCTATACGCGTTATTTTGCGACGAGCAGAGAGACTAATTTACAAATTTTAATAGGGCGGCTGACTTACCAATTCGAAGTTCTCAGATGAATGGCTATGGAACTATTAAAGGAGTTAGGCCACTCTAGAATTTTCGAAAAATCGATTTTTTTTCTCCTTGGAAATGGCTCATTAGGATTTCTAGAATGCTGTCCCAAAAGATTATTGCAGGCAAAAATTTGTAAATGCCCCATTTTTGAATTTTAACCCTTTGATGCACAGCGGGATGTTTAACATCCCACCTAGATTATTATCATTTTTTAAATATTTCAACGTTTTCTTTCTCGATTTTAAATAAAAGTAACTTTTTAAAAATAAAAATGTGTGCATCAAAGGGTTAACGGGAGGCCGTCCGCTTAGCAGGGAACCTCTCTTGTGTGCGCTTCAGTAAAGGTACTGAGAAGGGTCATAGCAGGTATACGGCAGATAAACGCGTTTATCTCAAAACTGCTCTTTTCAAGTTGGCCGGAAACATAACTCAAAAAGTTTACCACCGATTTACTTGAAATTTTGGATATATCTTCAAAAATACATTATCTACAAAAGTACGTAGGATTTCTTTTTAAGTTGCATAGTTTTTTTGTTATTGATAATTTTCGAACGATTTTTAAGCCAAATTTTTGAACTTTCACTTTAGATGCTCGCCATTTTGTCAAAAATGCCTGTATCGAAAAAATCCTGCGTACTTCTCTAGCTACTGTTATGTATAAGTGAAAACCGTTAAAAAACTCATCATAATTAAAAAATTACTGAAGCTGTGTGTCCGGCCGTGGATTCCAAAAAAAAGAAATGTCAACGCAACAACGCTGTACAGCCGCTATTTTTGAATTAATTACTATGAAAAAATTACTATATACAGTTAATGATATGTACAATAAATACCCTTTCTCAAAAAATCGATGTCTCTAATACTTTTTCTGAAAAAAATTCCCAAAAAAGCCTTTTTTGTGGCCCTCTAGAGTGGCCTAACCCCTTAAAATCACTGTAAATTCACAGTCTATAATTTCCGAACACAGTTATACACAATTAAACACAGTTAATTAAACACAATTTAGCCTCTTTGGTATTGCCGTCCTTCGTTGGTTCTCTGCCTCCGGTTGTCTGGGCCTCCGGTTCTGCCTGGTTGACGTCCGGTTGGCGGCCGTTCTCACTCGTCTCCTCTGGGTTCACGTCCTCCGTTGCACCTACGGTGAGCAAGGGGAGCCTCTCTTTTTATTTCCCGTGGCCCTCGCACCGTCTTAGCCCCGGTAGGTTTTTGCCTCCTACCCTCGGTCCTCTTGGGTAAACCACGGGGGAAACCCCGCGAGGAAAGGCTATGGCGTTGTCGTCTTGGTCCTCGTTCTCCTAGTTGGAACGCACGAGTTTCCTTATCAGCTTCACGACCACCGTATCGAGCTACTCGGTCCACCCGAACAGAAGGTAATAAGAGCTTCAAAGTACAGCAACGCGCGTTCTATTTTTCCTTTTATTTTTCTTATTCAGTGAACGATCTCATAAAAATTGAAAAAGTTCGAATGCACTTTACTGTTCACTTTAAATCACTATCTACGCGTGTAACTTCCAATGCCCACAAATTTACGATTAAAAGCGAAAAATAATTATTTTAAATTTTAACACAAGTTTCACAATTTCACAAGATTCACAATTTTCACCCGCGACGAGTTAGTGGAATCCCACTTCTGACACCAAAATTGATGTAACGCTATCAGGCTATTTTCGGCGCGAGAATTTAAACGAAGAACCAGCACATTAGTGTGGCAACCACCGATGTCCGATTCACGTTAAAGAGCTGAAACTCACCTCGTCCGGATCTAAATGGCTTAAAAATGACTCAAGCACAGAATATCCAAATAAATCTTGCACAATTTATTCTTTAATACCAAAGTTTACAAACTATCGAATGACTCGATGAAGCTAAGAAAATGTATTAAGGGTAGCTCCGACGCGCGCGACTGCTCGTAAGAATCTGTCTGAGTCTCTTCTAAACTCAGAGGTTACGCCCTTAGCCAATCAACCCTCAGTTCGGCGTGGGCGCTCAGACCCACGCGCGAGTGTCCAAGACACTCGCTTCGAGCGTCCACGTCGCCCTGAAAGTCGCTTTCTCTATGTGACTGCTATTTTAAAACCACATGGCCTTCCATTGAAGGGCAGTTGGAACTTTCAAGTGTGTTTGGCTGCAAGACGCGCTTTTCTGTAATTTAGTTTCTTTTACTGACTATGCATGTGGCAAACGCACTACTTAAGGATTTCACTTTTACTGCCGGCATTTTGGCACTATTCTCGAGTGACATTTACACGATTTGATCCCGCCAATGTGTTTTGCATTGTACTCGGATAAATTCATACGGAGGATATTGAGAAAGACGCTACTTTTCCCGTAATATCTCGGGTGCAAAATACGAATTTTCGTACAGATTTTATTTAAATAATTATAGCGTCACACCTGGCGCGGCCGGGGTCAGTGGCTGCCAGGGCTCCAGTGATATTGACAAAATAATAGTTGGGCGCCAGTTAGTTTTACGAAACTAACAAAATAATTTTATTTAATAATTATTAATTCGACTACTCGTAATTTCGTCGATTATTTATGAATAAAGGTTCGATTGGATGACCCGAAACAGGAATAATGTTGCAAGGGTAAGCAGATGCAAGAAAAATCAGTGAACACAGATAAATCAAAGACGACTTACATTAATGATAATTTATTGCAGATCTTGTTGTCGAGCCACACAGTTCACTCGACGATTCCCACATAGCACCGAAATATTTCTAAAACATTCTCGAAATATTCCTTTGCAACAATGCAATATTGCGAAAATATTGTGAAAGATGTTTAAAACATTTATAAAATATTGTAGGAATCTTGCAATGTCCGCTCAAAACGTTGCAAATATAATATTTCAATAATATTACAGAGCAATATTGTGTTAATATTACATTTTCCGCCCAAGACTAACTCGTAAGAAATTCTACCGTTTTCAATATAATTTTTTGATTGCGAGTTTTTAAGCAGAACCATTGGATGTCCCCGATAATAATCTTATTTATTGGAAAAAAAAATCCCGTTCAGAATTCGAACTCACAACCTCACCTACGTACCATATCCATGTCGAATTAACGATGAGTAATTTTAAAAAGCGATCCTGCTTAAAAAATATATAACAATATTAGAGTTTCATTAACTAAATTTGTTCCAGAGGGGAATGCGGTTGAAAGAAACGTAAATTCTCGCTTCAAAGACTTACATCTACCTACCTATCAAACCTATTTAACGACTTAATGTCTATCACGCTAACCACTAGACTATCGATTACTTGTACAAACGTTATACTTTTATTGCCCATGTGTTCTGTCAACAAAGACTGATGAATTAAAAAATAAAGATTGAGCAACCTTTTAGAAGATTTCTGGTGCATAACAATCTTGTAAAAAAAATCGATTCATACCGTGCCGCGTTTTCCAATCAATTCTAATGAGGCTTCCAATTTCTGTCAGAATTTGTCCCCATTTCCAAATAATTATATGACGACTTCCCGATTGAATTTCAGTTTTTTCAAATCGAATGATACTCAATTGAACGAGGCGAATTTCTTTTTATCAACAAATTCAACTTTTTAAAACTAGTTTAGAAATTTCCACTTGAAACGTATTGGAATGTTGCAAAAAAGTTTCATTGTAATATTTGCAAAATCTAATCTGGAACCTTTTATTCGAAACTTTGTGAAATATTGTTGAAGAAATTGGATTGTTTGTTTCACAGGTAATGTTCAGAAATATTTTAAAAATGATTGGCAATTGTTTTACCTTTAACAATATTTCTGAACTTTAAGTTGACAATATTGCAATTAAATATTTGTGAATATTCGATTGGAAGCTTATGGTAATATTCCTGTGTAATGAAATATTCGAAATATTCCTGCAATATTTAGGCAATATTATGTGCTATGTGGGTTTTATGTCTGTCGAAATCCTTACACTGTGGTTAATATAAATTTGCACTATATTGTTAACTGAATAATTATACGTCGAACAATAGTCGACGATTAACAATTACGAATTACTTTATAATCTAACGACGACAAAGTAGAGCGGGACTCCTCGAGGACCGACGTGCCTGTCACAGAGGTCATCAGGCAAGTGATTTTCGGTTGTCGATCCTTCTACTATTCGCTTCCGCGTAGCACGCTTCGACTCGCTTTTCGTCCCTATTGGTCGATAAGGGTCGATATGATTCAACGCGACGCCGTCGATGCCAGCGTCTTCGTCGAACGGTTGAGTGTAGATATTTCGACGTGCTATTGGCGCTCGATTTCGACTGTACACGGCGCCGTTTTAGAAATCAATTAAATCGCATAATTTCGCGAGATGTCACGAGTACGCGTAGTCGACTTATAATTAACGCTTAAATGTAACGGAGCGTTCTCGAGGAGTCGATACGAGATTCTGACGTCGAGAATAGCGAATTTTCCGTTTTCCAGTCACAATATATTGATGCAAGGATGATTTTTGGTTTTGTATGATCAATTTAGTTGAGCACCGTTGTGACGCATCATTTATTTTTTGTACTATGTTGGTCATGTAACCTACTCGATTTCGGCAACCTGTATGTCGACCACCACATTTTTCACAGCCACAGCAGCAGGCAAGCTAAATAAAGTTAGCCATGCAACATTTAATTTAAAACCTTAGTCTTTTTCTAATCGATTGGTGGTCGAATGTTGGTGAATGTTGGCGTATTTTCAACGTTTGGTGGTCAATGATTTGATTATAATCGTTAAATTAAAAATATTACCGTCAAGTTAGCCAAACAATTTTTTTTTTCTTTTCCAAGTCGCTTCGATCTAGGCTTAATCGATAAGAAATCGTTTGGGGGTCACAATAACATATTTAAAACGTTTGGTGATCACCCTTTTAGTTAAAAAATGCGAAAAATAACAAATAGGGCGTCGGGTGGGACTTTCAATGTGACGCATGCGTCACTTCACCATTGCCTTGACGCGGTTTATTCGAATAACTCATATTCGACTAGGGATTTTCAATCGGATGAGGATAATGGAAAAACACACGATAATTCTGTGATAGTATTACAGAAATATGTGCTTTTCGCAATATTTATATGGTTTATGTTACTGACTTGCGCATGACGATGACGGTAATGCTAGTTAATATGATAATCGGAAGACGACATAAGTTGTTAAGAAAAAATAAAACGCATTGTTATGCTATCTGTCCAAATCTCGTCCGAGGGTTCAAGACTCGTGGTCCACTTTTCTTCACACAGAATAATTCGTTTTTATTTCTCGATTCTTTTTGGATAACATTAGATTTCCGTTTTCAGTTTTTTGTTTTCTGCGTGTGAGATTTGGCACCTGCATCCGGTGAAGTCGAGCAATTCCCGACGAACGAAACTGCGCGTTTAATGAATTTGTCGGGTCCGATATTATTTGAGGACTGTAGAGCTTATGAAACACTTACTTCTCTTTTTTTAGGGTGTTTTCCATTTTCCAGAAAAATCGAGAGTAATCAAGAGAAGCGTTAGCTGATTTGATTAGTGTGAAATACGCCAACCTCCTTAACGTGATGTGTTAGTGCTCGGTCGGTAACAAAAACTGTAAAGCGTTGTTCTTGGTCACAATTGATGTTTCAGGCAAAAGACGAGAAGTACTGACTGCGTCTTCGCACCCTGCATTCAGTACTTCTCGACTTTTATTCGAAAAATCAACCGTGGCGACGAATAACACTTCGGGAAGATTCAGATATCTCACTCGCACTTATAGCGATCTGAGAGAGACAGACGATATGTAACACATCACCTTAAAGCTAAAACTCGCACCCCAGGGCGTACCTTTTTTCTGGCATTTGTTAACCAAACGAGGGATATTATTATATTGGGAGGGACCCACTTGCCCACAAATAGGATTGGACACATGAGGAATGGACACATCATATTGGACACAAATTATTGGACTCACAAGTTATTGGACACACAAATTATTGGACACATCGCGATTGGACAGAAGACTTATTGGACACACGAAGATTGGACACAAATTATTGGAGATATCAAGATTGGACACATGGTTTATTGGACACATCGAGATTGGACACAGACTTTATTGGACACATCGAGGTTGGACACATAAGATATTGGACACATCGAGTTTGGGCACAATTTATTGAACACACGAAGATTGGACACAAATTATTGGACAAACGAAGAATAGACCCAAATTATTGGACACACGGAACATTGGACACAATTTATTGGAACGCACGAAGATTGGAGACAAATTATTGGACACACGACAATTGGACACAAATTATTGGACACACGAATATAGGACACAAATTATTAGACACACGGAACATTGGACACAAATTATTGGAACGCACGAAGATTGGAGACAAATTATTGGAACGCACGAAGATTGGAGACAAATTATTGAACACACGACAGTTGGACACAAATTATTGGACACACGACAATTGGACACAAATTAGTAGACACACGAAGATTGGACACAAATTATTGGACACATGAAGATTGGATCCAAATTATTGGACAAGAATTATTGGACACACGAGGATTGGATACAAATTATTCCAACCCTGTATGATTAGGCGCTGTCGTTTCGAAGCCAAATTTTTGGCTCCAGGCCGTTTCGGCACTGAGCCATTTGGGCTCGAGACGTTACGGCGCGGACGGTTCAGCGCGAGCTTCTATAACTCAAATTCGACTTTGCACCCACACCGACCAGGTGATAAAATAAGAAGACCGACTTTATACATCCCAATTTCAGATAAAATCTAACTTTACACCCACACAAAAAAGCATTCACGTTCCGTTTCGGAAAATTAAAAAAGCTGTATGACTTTTCTTCTTTTTAAATTTTTTTATAAAATATAATTGTACACAAAAACATTGCGCACAACATAAATGTGCACATAAAAGATTCTGCACAATGTATTTGTGCACAAAAAGAATTATGCACAATACAGTTGGGCACAAAAAGAATTGTGCATAATGTAGTCGTGCACAAAAACAAACAAAAATGTGTATAATGTCGTTGTGCACAACTTAGTAGTGCACTATCGAAACGTGCACAATTGGTATGTGGCCAGATGGAACCCTCTCTTTGTGTCCAATCTTCGTGTGTCCAATCGTCATGTGTCTAATAATTTGTGTCCTATCTTCGTGTGTCCAATAATTTTTGTGTCCAATCTCGATGAGTCCAATAATTTCTGTGTTCAATCTTGATGTGTCCAATAATTTGTGGGCAAGTGGGCATCACTCATAAATCTGCGGTTATATTATTAATGAGCGGTGAAAAATACAACGAATGGGCTATGGCCCATGCAGGAATTATCATTTTTCGAAAAGATATGGCCTAAAATGTAAATTCGTCGAAAAACGAGTTTTTCAGGAACGGTTTTTTGCGTTTTTCTCCTTTCCCGTCTATCCTAACGTCCAAATCGCGTTAGATTCTTGTTTAGCACGGCAAAATACATCGAATAGACTATGGGTCCAGTAGGAGAACCGACGGAAAATTGTTTTTCGTGTTTTTCTCGCTAAATATTGATCCTAGATTGACCCTAGAGCAAAGGACATATATTACATGGAAGCGTATAGCCCGTGTTAAGTTTTGGCAGAGAAAAAGTAGTTCGGAATTTCGCCGATAGTTCGCGCGGCGATGTATCGGTGTGCCACACACATTGAAAGAGTCTCAAGCCACGCCCTACGCGGTTGACTCTCTCGCACTCCTGCATACTGGCCAGACGTTCCGACTCACTTGCTCTCACGCGGTCGCACATTACCAATGCGTGTAGTGGGGATGCTCTACCGCTCATCACTTTAAATCCTTCGCGATTTATAAAGCAATTTATTTTTTTCTTTTTTTTTTGTTTAGAATAACACAATAAAGTGTTTAACTTAACTAATAACATGTGAATTTGTTGTTTGCAAGCAAAGCACAATAAATCGTTCAATATTCGTATTAAACGAAGCCCGAAGTATTTTATCATTTTTAATTATATACATTAAACTTATTAACCTTTTAGTATTAATAACAGAGTTGTAAATCCCTATTAATTCATGAAATATAGTTTACAGTACAGTTTGTTTTGTAATTATGATTTAATAATAATAATATATAGCAATTATGAAACGGAGTGTAAACATTTGAATAGCTGCAAACAATATTATTTTTTAATAAAATTTGAAGGTAATCTTGTTGAAAAAATGAAGAAAAATAATTAATGCATTAAGAAAGTAATGCATTAAGTATTTCTTCCATTTTTGCTTCCTCATAGAGGAAGCTTTGTTTTCTTGAAAATTTT
>OZ019980.1:11128256-11173256 GCA_963970395.1 Ephialtes manifestator
CTCGCGCCGAAAATAGACCGAAAGCGTTACAATGCTGTAACGTTCGAATTCTCGCGCCGAAAATAGACCGAAAGCGTTACAATGCTGTAACGCTTTCGGCCTATTTTCGGCGCGAGAATTCGAACATCCGAATTCTGACCAGCACGAGAGTGGTTACCACCGATGTCCAATCCACGTCGAAGAGCGAAGCTCACCTCGTCCGGGATGACCTGTATTCGAAATTAGTTGGGAAAAAAAAACACAATTGTAACACGGAATTAAACACGAACTCGAACACTCTATTTATTCCAAGGAATTTATAAACTTTAATTTATCTTAGTGAAAAATAATAACTACAGTTTTCTCGCAGACAGTTCCGTCGCGCTCGACTAGTCTCAAGAATCTGCCGTCTCTCCGCGTTAACTCTAGGCTCGCGGGCCTCGCGGTCTGCTGGTGGGCCAGGAGTTACGCCCCACGGGCCCACCCTTAGCCAATCAACCCTCAGTTCGACGCGAACGCTTGCTCCCACGCGCGAGCGTGCGAGACGCTTGCGTCAAGCGTCCGCGTCAACCCCGAGCTAGAAAGTGGCTATTGTTCCTTGGCTGCAATTTGGACACCACATGGCCCACCGTCGAAGTACGGTTGGCCCTTTGGAGTGTCTGGCGACGGAGCTCGCCTTGTACATTCAAACTAAGGATGTCTCGGCTTTCTACAATTTACATTTTACTACCTGTGCGTCTAGCAAAGACGCTCTTTTAAAGGATTCACATTCTGGGCCCATATGAAGGACACTTGAATCGTCACGACTCGACTTAGGAAAGCAGACTCTAGTGCGTTTCTTTATTGTTGTACAAGGAGCGTAGGCAGATTCTTTTATGTCTAGCACGTTTCTTCGCAGCGCGGCATTTCCGCTTGGCGTACGTGGGAAAATGCTGGAATATTCGTAGATCTAATAATATTTATATATTACAAATAATGTTCATAATGCCGCATTTACAATTAATCATACTTTATACTTTATCAGTAGTCAGCTCGCCCAAGCCACTATATTGGTCTCTCGTTCTCTCTGCTTTTTCGATTTGAATTTACGGCCCGGTCTCGCGGAGGTGCTGCGTGTGCGGCGCGGATTGCCGCTCACGCGTCGTTTCGAGCAACATCAAGTTGAAGTTGCTTATATTTACTTGCGTAGTTTCTCGTGCATTATCAGTTTAACGTCATTTTGTTCCTCGGGGCATATTCTCTACGTTTATCTTTACTTATCGCTCTATATATTTCGCTATTTTATTCTTTTTTGTCTGTTCTTTTATCACTTGTTCCATCCTAACCTCTCTCCTGTCTTCCCGCTTTTTTCGGGCTTGGTGTTTTGCCAAGCGGGCGGGGCATAGCCTCGTTAGACGAAATGGAAAACTCTGAGGAACACATGGAGGATGGTGATTATGGAAAGGACGATGATGATTCTACAGCAATTGACAAACAGGTTACAGGTTTAATCAATGAAGCTTTTCCAAACATTAACACAAACGCGAATACAAAGAAAAGGCCACTTGACGATGACTCCCAAGACCAGTCATCTGCTGAGACACACCAACGAAGTGCTAAAGTAAGACCTACCCAACATTTTTCTGACATCAATACAGGCACCGAAGGGGTTTCTAAAATGAAGTCTCTTCTCACTCGTTACCCTTCATCTGCGACAGGGCCTTACAAGGTGCTTATTCAGGTGAATAAACTGACAGCTACCACACCTCGCCTCAATGCAACAAACCTGGGTAAATTGCTTGTCGCAGTTTTCAGAAATGACCAAAGCATTAAGGTCTATAGTTCAGGAAAATTTCAGTGCACTGCAATTCTTAACTCTGTTGAACAAGCAAATAAACTGTTATCTCTTCCAGATATTCCAGCAAAAAATCTTGTCGCATTCATTCCCAATACCAGTATCTCCTGTGTAGGTCTGATAAGGGGCATTCCAATTGACATCCCGGAGGATGAAATTCTAAAAAGCATAGAATCCACAGTGCCTGTTGTGGCAGCTCTTCGGCAGAACCGTAAGGTTACGACAGAAGCAAAGTCAGAGCTTATTCCAACTCAGACCATCCGCTTGACCTTTGAAGGAAGAGTTCGTCCCGATCATGTGACTTTCTACATGGTTCGCCACTCCGTCGAACCGTGGTATGCACCGGTAAAGCTGTGCTTTGGCTGCTTCATTCCTGGACATCTAATAGGACAGTGCAAAAGCCGTCCTAAATGTATACGATGCGGTAAATTGAAGCACTTGGAGGAGGAAGTGTGTCCTAACGCAAATGGCCCTCCATGCTGTGCCAACTGCAAGGGAGAGCATGTACCGATGCATAAGTCGTGTCCTGCTTTCCTCCACGAGAAAGCTATTCATGTTTTGGCAGCTGACAATACTCTGTCCTTCAACGAAGCTAGACATGTTTTGTCTCGTTCTTCCCTCCCCCCTCCAACTTGCTCAGACACAGCATATCCCGCTCTTCCAAGCAAATCGAACTCTCGCTCTCAAAGTACTCCTCAACCTCAACCCCATTCCCGAACGCAGATCCCAGTTCATGAACCGATACCTGTCCCTCGTACATTTGCTTATAGTAAAATTGCGGCTTATGCTCCTACACCCGCTCATGCACTCGCTTTGCTTAGAAAACCTTCTGATCCTGAGAGTCCGGAGGTGAACAACAATAGTGTTGAAGCCGTAAGCGTAACAGCACGCAGGAGGAATAATAAGTACTCGCAACCGTTCGCGTCTCTTCTGACAACACGCGCGGCTCACTCTGACACGCTTATCGCTCCGAATGGTCGCCTTCCGGGGCTGGACCACCCCTCTAATGGCTTCGCTCTAGGGCATCAAAACGTATCTTCGTTTTCGCATCCCATTGCACAATCCACCTCACTTACACCTCATCCGGAGTCTCTTGTCGCTTACGTTATCCCTAATATTATTCGTCTTATCTTAGATCAACTTGTTCCTGCACTTTCGGCATTAGGGCTTTCTAACACACTTAACCCCGTTATCGATATACTACATTCGATCCCTTCTCTAATCTCTCAAACTCTCTCTCAAAGCCAACCTCAACTACAACGCAACCAAAATGGCTCCGGATAAATCTCTAAACATCCTTCAATGGAACTGCCACAGTCTTCGGAACAAAATTGGACTCCTCTTAGACTTTGCTAAATCTTACGATATTATTATTCTATGTGAAACTTGGCTTAAATCTCTTCACGCTCCAGCTCTTAAGGGATTTAACATCTTTACCAAAAACAGACATTACAACAAAGGCGGAGGACTCGCAATTTGCGTTAAGAAATCTATCACCTTCGCAAAAGTCCAAAATATATACGATCAACCTGGTCAAATAGAAACGCTTGCTTTATCGATTCAAACATCTCTTGGCCCCCTTCTAATTGTGGCATTTTATAAGTGTCCAAACTTTGCCGCTCGTAATCGTGACTGGGTTAATTTCTTTGACTCCATCGCAGCCTTCGACAAAGTCCTAGTCGCAGGGGATGCAAACAGCCATCACCCCTCATGGGGTTGCTCATCGAGTTGCATCTCAGGAAATTGTCTTTTTGACACATACTCAGACTTTGATTTAAGTCTTCTTAATGATGGCTCCCCGACCTTGTTCACGCGGGTAAACCAAAATATCTCGGCTATTGACCTCACTTTTATATCCCCGAATTTATTTCCCCTTTCATCTTGGAAGGTTGAATCGGATCGTCTTTGTAGTGACCACTTTCCAATTTCAATCTCTATAAGCATCACTCCAAAGACGATACCGTTCTCTCCTCGGGGATACTCTCTCCAAAAGATTGATTGGAACCTTTTTAAATCTCAACTAGATACAGTAGCTTCCTCACTACTCGATCCGGATCCTCTGACTCAATATAACAATATTCTTGAGGCTATCTATACAACGTTAAAAGATGCTTGTCCTCCTCCGCAATCGTGTCGTAAATCTCCTAAAGCAACAAAAAATCCAACTGTGTGGTGGGATGAAAACTGCCGGAAGGCAAACACTGCTAGAAAGGACGCATGGTCTGACTTAAAAAAAAATACCAATACCATTACTTTAGCACATGCTAACAAGCTCGATGCTATAGCTTTGAAAACCTTTCGTAAGGCTAAACAAGATTCTTGGGTTGATTTCACGAAGTCGATCGACTTTCGCACCCCTATTAACTCGGTATGGTCGAAAATAAAACGTTTTCGTCACAAAAACCTTGCGAACGAGATAGACTTTCCCGGCGACATTGACTCCACAGAGGAAAAGATCAAACTTATTCCTAACTTTTGCCCAGACTCTTGCTTCTATCCTAACTTTCCTGACATCTTTGTTGGTAACGAGCATCTTAGTCATCCTTTTACACTTGCAGAACTCAACGAAGCTATCTCAGTCTGTAAATTAAAGGCGGCGCCTGGCCCGGACCTCATCGATAATAATATTATTCATCACCTTCCTATATCCATTCGAAAAATTATTCTAAACACTTTTAACGATCTGTTTACAGGTGGTTTATTCCCAGAATCCTGGCAAAACTTTACCATCCTATTCATACCCAAATCCACTCGAGGGAAATTTCGTCCGATTTATTTAGCAGCGTGTTTTCTGAAACTTAAGGAGCGTCTTATTCACACCCGGCTTGTTCAGTGGCTCGAATCTGAACTTCTCCTTTCTTCTACCCAATTTGGATTCCGCAAGTCGAGATCTTGCGCGGATAATCTATCCATCTTGACCTCGGAAATCTACGTTGGGTTTGCTAATAAACTATATACTTCATGCGCTTTCTTGGATATATCGGGTGCGTTTGATAATGTCGATCCCGGCATTCTCGTACGTGGCCTGCGTGACCTAGGGCTTCCCTGGACATATTGTAAATTTATTTACAATCTGACCAGCTCGAGAAACATTTATTTTAAAATCGATGGTCATACGCATGGGCCCTACGTATCTCATAAAGGTGTTCCTCAAGGTTGCATCCTCAGTCCTCTCCTTTACATTCTGTACACCAATAAATTGGACTCTTATCTCGATCCTGATAGTTATTGTTTACAATATGCGGACGATATCGTCATATATTCTAGATCTGGAAATATTAAAAATTCACTGGACTCTGTGGAAAGGAGTATAATTAACCTTACGGCGTTTCTAGGGGATATTGGACTCTCCGTAGAACCTACTAAATCAAATTTAATCATCTTCTCGCGTCTTCGCTTCGACCCTCTGCAATATTCCATTCTTTTTGATTCTTCTAGAGTTCAGGCTTCTCACACCACTAGGTTCCTAGGACTTATTTTAGACTACCAGCTTTCATGGAAACCCCATGTAAATGACCTGGTGGCCAGATGCAAAGCGCGACTCAATATTATTAGGTGCCTTCGTTCCACGTGGTGGGGCGCGGATCCATCATCTCTTATTAATATTTATAGAGCTTTAATTCGAAGCATTATAGAATATGGAGCAATGGCTCTACCCATTAGTGAATTTTCTTTGTTCAAGCCAATCGAGGTCATCCAGAGACGTGCACTCCGCCTCGCGTTAGGCTTTCGGAACTCGACCCCTAACAACGTGGTTATGGCTGAGGCAAAAGAACCGCTACTCCGTTTCCGTATCCAACTTTTAGCTAATAGATTTGTTCTAAAAACTTTTTCTATGTCTTGGCACCCGCTTCCGAATATACTTATTTCTCTCATATCATCCTTGATTATTATAAATCGATATCAAAATTTGATAGATCTTCCATTGGTCAAAGCTTATCAAAACGTGAACGTATATGAAGATCACATTGCCTCCTTCCCTTATCCACCTATCTATAACATTCCACCTTATCTTTCCATTCCAGAAGATAGTATAGATATTTCCTCCGGAAGACTGCTCCAAAACGCGACCAATCCCAACGCTGCATTTCTTGAATCCCTAGATAATGTACCAGACAGCGCGATTGCATTTTATACGGATGCATCAAAAACCAAAAATGGGAACGCAGTAGGTTTAGCAATCCTTTCCCCGTCTTTAAGTTATGAGAACCAGTATAAAATTTCCTCTCATGCGTCGGTTTTCACGGCAGAGGCTCTAGCTATTTACCTTTGCTTAGTATATATAATTGAGAACAAGATTGAGAACTCAATTATTTTCTCAGACTCCCTCAGCTCACTACAGGCTCTCCTGGCTCCATCTATTTGTTCTTCTCTAGCACCCATTATTATAGCGATTCGTGAAACTTTGTCCTCTCTATCTGGACAAAATATTTCGATCCGCCTAACCTGGATTCCCGGCCACGCTGGGATTGCGGGCAATGAGGCGGTTGATGCTTTAGCAAAATCTGCTATCGATTCCGGAACCCCTTTTCCTCTACGACTACCGGCATCGGAATTTTTCTCAATTCTACGTGAAAAATGCTCTAGTTCTTGCAACAGATCTCTCTTACGTGACGGATCTTATAAAGGCGTTATTTACTTCAAGTTGTATCACAGCTCATCAGACAAACCATGGTTTCTTGACCAAAAACGGCTTGACAGAAAGTCTATTGTTATGTTCTCCAGAATGCGATCAAACCACTACAATTTGGCTGCAAGCTTGTTTAGGAAAAACATGGTCGTCTCTCCAGCTTGTTCCTGTGGTTTTGAATCTGAGGATTTAAATCATGTTTTCTGGGCCTGTCCTCGTTTCGATGGTCAGCGGTCCGCACTTCTTAACGCTCTCCACAAAGTAAAAATTTTCCCTCCTCATAACATTGAATCCCTCCTTGCTAAACCATCTTCTCGTACCATCACACCAATTATGACCTTTCTTAACAATTGCAAATTGTCTTTCTAAGATCCTCCTTATTCACGCTGTTTCTCATAATCTGGTAGCGTACGCGCTCCGGCTTTAAATCCAATTTTCATAGGGGGCGACCCGGCCGCTTCGGCGACCGCCTCGCCCCCCTCTCTGTTTAATTTTCTCCAGATCAAGTTGTAGCAAATGGCCGTATGGTAATACACCTCAGTGTAAACCAGAGCCAACCACAAAGAAGAGAAAGAAAAGTGTGCGGCGCGCTCGCGGATCGCGTATGGGAATCCGTTACACTTCCCCCCTTAAACAAAAAGTAGCTTCATATGAAGCGGCTTTTCAAGATCCACCCTAGGAGGGCTCGTTTCTTCGCGTTTACGTTCTTTTACGGATGCCTATTTGCGAGTGTAATGTTAGTGCCCTGCGGCCATACTTGCGCTTCAATATTTGCATCGAATTATATTTGTTTATAGTGTTGGGAGCGGAAATTTGGTCTTTCGATTCCGTTTCGCGACTCTATCGGATGGTGTAGGCTTACCGTATCTTTCCTTCTTTCGGTTTATTTGTGATTTTTTAATCAAAATGATCTTTTATTGTTACTCCGGATTCATCAATACTATATAGAACAGTGTAAATTTTAACTTCGTTCTGAATTCCAAACAACCCGTGTTAAGGATGTATAAATTAATAACTCTCAATTTGTCAACTGACGCACGTTCTTTATACAAGAACAGATGAGATGAAATTCAACAATCGATTTATTTTCGAACTTGCAATGCAACAACTTATTATGAAATTTCTCAGTGATTCATTATTTCTGTACTACTGTTGCGTATTCTTTATTCTCTAAGCAGATTCTCCTATAATAGCGGGGCCCCTCTAAATCGTCAGTCCGTTTTTCAATATCTGTATTTGTAACCAACAATCCCAGATTGTTCACATCCACAATTCGTTTTCGATGGGCAACCCTCCGCGGTTCCCATTTGGCCATTCTTTGTCAATAAT
This sequence comes from Ephialtes manifestator, assembly GCA_963970395.1. Taxonomy (NCBI): domain Eukaryota; kingdom Metazoa; phylum Arthropoda; class Insecta; order Hymenoptera; family Ichneumonidae; genus Ephialtes; species Ephialtes manifestator. Next base: position 11,136,029 of record OZ019980.1, read on the forward strand.
CCCTCTCTGCGCCTCAGGACGAGCAGTACGGGTTACGAACTGTCGCCCATCATTGTACACGGTGTCTCGGAGTGAGCCGGACCTCGGTTCATCTACAATCTCTCTCTCTCTGTGCCTCAGGACGAGCAGTACGGGTTACGAACTGTCGCCCATCATTGTACACGGTGTCTCGGAGTGAGCCGGACCTCGGTTCATCTACAATCTCTCTCTCTCTCTCTGTTCCTCAGGACGAGCAGTACGGGTTACGAACTGTCGCCCATCATTGTACACGGTGTCTCGGAGTGAGCCGGACCTCGGTTCATCTACAATCTCTCTCTCTCTCTGTGCCTCAGGACGAGCAGTACGGGTTACGAACTGTCGCCCATCATTGTACACGGTGTCTCGGAGTGAGCCGGACCTCGATTCGTCTTTATCGCGGTCTATCGTCTCGTTTTCGTCAGATTCTTCTTCTGTTTCATTACTTTCGGTCTCGTTTCCTGAATCTGTCTCATCGAATCTGCTTAGAAAAACGCTCAATGGGTGCTCATGGTCGGGGTAGTCCGCCTTCGTAGAATAACGATTGTCTAGTAAATAAGTATGCACACTCATAACCTGGCGACCACTATTTACGTCGGGAACGGGAAATGGTTTGTTTTCAGGATCTCGAGAGCAGCCACATCAACATTTATCCGGCTTAGATTTTGTTGAATTTCCTCAGATTTCTGTAACTTTATTTTCGATTGACTAAGTGTAATATTTATTGCTGCGAAATGTGAATTTATAACCAAAATATGGTATTCAACGTGAGAGTTGATTATGTTACTAGAACGAGCCTTTTTCGTATTAATGAGGTTTAATTTTGCCCCTATATTTACACCAAATTTGCCCGAACAAAATTTATATATACATATATTTTTGTTACAAATTGATACGACTGGCGAATTTTCCTTGTCCCACGCTTTCATTTTAACGCGACTCTTTTCGACATGTTTGGACTTGCGCGAGACGTTCCTAGCACTCATCGTAGGAGTGGCCGGTTTTTGCAAAATTTACATTTTTTATTTGTGAACTATTTTTATTAGAAATTACTACTTTTATTGTCTAGATTTCCTGCAATCCTTGGCAAAGTGTCTTTCCATACCGAATTTAAAACAGATTATCGAACGGCCCTATTGTCCCGTGGCAGTACAATCGCGAGCGTAGTGTCCATCCTGTTGGCAGGTGTAACACGTGACTGTCCGCACTCTCGCAGGGCGCAAGCAGCCGCGCTCGTGGTGGTTGTCTTCCCCACAGTTGTTGCACACGCTAAGTGCATCGGCGGTGCGCTTACCCGATCCCGGTCCGGCCTGACCACCCTTGTAAAGATATACCCTTCCACGGTCTCGACCATGAATTGATATATTGTCGTGCATCGTGTTTCGCGGAGAGTTAAAATTTTGAAAGTTATTTGTACGATCCCTATCACTTTCTGTCCGGATTAAACTATTTTCGTGCTCTACTTCCCACTCGACGGTGCGGGCAACAATCATAGCGTCTTGGAGCGTTTTTGGGTGTTCTACACGTACCCGCAATGCTACTTCCCGCTTTAACCCCATTACGAAGTTCTCGCGTGCCGTATCGCGAGCCGACACGACCATACCGTAGGCTACATCTGCAGGATTTCTTTCCTCGATCGCCTCAATGATCCTTTTTAAAATTTCGTTAACGCGAATTCCGTAGCCTAACGCGGACTCCGTATTACGCTGGGCAACCATTGCGAGCATAGCATTTAGATGACTTACACTACTATGCTCGGTATAAGTCCTTTTTAGATGTTTTAGTAAACCCTCGAGAGTAGTGATATCCCGGTCTTGCAAAGAGTCTTCTGCGCTTCCAACTACTCTAGTTCTAACCATCCAGAAAAGATGGTTTCTTTCGCGCGGGTCAATTGAATCATGGACAAATAAACAATCGCGGATAAATTTCGAGACCGGCATATTGTAGCCGTCGAACATTTTCGGAACAAATTCAAGAGCGGCCTTGAAAGGGACGTGCTTCAAAGTTTCGGTTACAAGGCTGCGAGATGCGAGCGTCGCTCCGCTCCGAAGTCCGATCATCCCCCCGTCAGTGACACACGAACGCGTTATTAAATTTTCCGCGCTGGAGCCCAACGTTCGCGTATAATTACGCAATTCATCTGAGTCTCGAATGCTACTACCGGTTCTAACATCGATTCCCGAGGAATCAAATTCGCGTTCGCGATTCTCAGGTGCGATTATCTCTTCCCGTTCTACGGGGGATGTTTCGACCGCGACATCTAAATTTTCCATGTTGCTGACACGTATCAAATTTAATATTCTATTATTTCTATACGCGTTATTTTGCGACGAGCAGAGAGACCAATTTACAAATTTTAATAGGGTGACTGACTTACCAATTCGAAGTTCTCAGATGAATGGCTATGGAACTATTAAAGTCACTGTAAATTCACAGTCTATAATTTCCGAACTCAGTTGTACACAATTAAATACAGTTAAACACAATTTAGCCTCTTCGGTATTGCCGTCCTTCGTTGGTCCTCTGCCTCCGGTTGTCTGAGTCTTCTGCCTAGTTGACGTCCGGTTGGCGGCCGTTCTCACTCGTCTCCTCTGGGTTCACGTCCTCTTTTGCGCCTACGGTGAACAAGGGGAGCCTCTCTTTTTTTTATTTCCCGTGGCCCTCGCACCGTCTTAGCCCCGGTAGGTTTTTGCCTCCTACCCTCGGTCCTCTTGGGTAAACCACGGGGGAAACCCCGCGAGGAAAGGCTATGGCGTTGTGGTCTTGGTCCTCGTTCTCCTCGTTGGAACGCACGAGTTTCCTTATCAGCTTCACGACCACGGTATCGAGCTATTCGGTCCACCCGAACAGAAGGTAATGAGAGCTTCAAAGTACAGCAACGCGCGTTCTGTTTTTCTTTTTATTTTTCTTATTCAGTGAACGATCTCATAAAAATTGAAAAAGTTCGAATGCACTTTACTGTTCACTTTAAATCACTATTTACGCGTGTAACTTCCAATGCAATATTCACCCGCGACGAGTTAGTGGAATCCCACTTCTGACACCAAAAATTTTATGTAACGCTTTCGGCCTATTTTCGGCGCGAGAATTCGAACATCCGAATTCTGACCAGCACGAGAGTGGTTACCACCGATGTCCAATCCACGTCGAAGAGCGAAGCTCACCTCGTCCGGGATGACCTGTATTCGAAATTAGTTGGGAAAAAAAAAAACAATTGTAACTCGGAATTAAACACGAACTCGAACACTCTATTTATTCCAAGGAGTTTATAAACTTTAATTTATCTTAGTGAAAAATAATAACTACAGTTTTCTCGCAGACAGTTCCGTCGCGCTCGACTAGTCTCAAGAATCTGCCGTCTCTCCGCGTTAACTCTAGGCTCGCGGGCCTCGCGGTCTGCTGGTGGGCCAGGAGTTACGCCCCACGGGCCCCCCCCTTAGCCAATCAACCCTCAGTTCGACGCGAACGCTTGCTCCCACGCGCGAGCGTGCGAGACGCTTGCGTCAAGCGTCCGCGTCAACCCCGAGCTAGAAAGTGGCTATTGTTCCTTGGCTGCAATTTGGACACCACATGGCCCACCGTCGAAGTACGGTTGGCCCTTTGGAGTGTCTGGCGACGGAGCTCGCCTTGTACATTCAAACTAAGGATGTCTCGGCTTTCTACAATTTACATTTTACTATCTGTGCGTCTAGCAAAGACGGTCTTTTAAAGGATTCACATTCTGGGCCCATATGAAGGACACTTGAATCGTCACGACTCGACTTAGGAAAGCAGACTCTAGTGCGTTTCTTTATAGCGGTACAAGGAGCGTAGGCAGATTCTTTTATGTCTAGCACGTTTCTTCGCAGCGCGGCATTTCCGCTTGGCATACGTGGGAAAATGCTGGAATATTCGTACATCTAATAATATTTATATATTACAAATAATGTTCATAATGCCGCATTTACAATTAATCATACTTTATACTTTATCAGTAGTCAGCTCGCCCAAGCCACTATATTGGTCTCTCGTTCTCTCTGCTTTTTCGATTTGAATTTACGCGCCCGGTCTCGCGGTCGTGCTGCGTGTGCGGCGCGCTCGCGGATCGCGTATGGGAATCCGTTACAATGCTGCGTACGTAGCGCCATCTGTTGGCGCTCGCAGTGAATCACCGCTGGATTCAATACCACCCTTTACCGGCTGAGCTGAAATGTGCAGTCGATAAAATCATTCCCTTCCGAGTGGCGCCACCTATCGGAATTATCACAGCACCCAAATCGCAGAGCAAGAATCTCACCACGTCGGTCAAGAAAAAATCCATGGTATATGGGAAATCTACCCAACAATTATGCAGTCAGACAGAAAGAAAATTTACAAATGTTCCAAATGCAAGCAAGATGTAAAAACCGCCGTAGCTGAGTGCAAAAGGTGTTTAAAATACTACCATCTATCCTGTGCAAAGATCCATTGTACGTACGATGCGAATAATGAGCTGGTACCCTGCCCGGGAAAAATAGAACTGGTCCCAGGTACAGAAACTACAGCGAAAAGCACGGAAAAGAATAATAAAAAAGGAAGCTGGAATCATCCCAATCAACAGGATCAGCAGTAGAAGATGTGAATGAGGAACCGGACACTATAGAGAAAAAAGTGGACGAGATTTTGTACTGGATAAAGGGTAGAGAAGAAGATGCGGACATAAAAAAGTATGTATTAGAAACAGTCAGGAAAGTAGTCCAGGATGAGTTAAAATCGATAGTTGAGCAGATAAACACAAACCTTAATAGCGAGCTAGTTAGGATGCAAGAATCAATATAAAAATTAAAAGATAGTATTGACAACGGGAATAGTGTAAACGAAGTAAACGGAAGTAGGAAACACGAGCGAAGTAGAGAAAATAAAGAAATCGTAAAGCCCTTATATGCGACGGCCGTAGGAAACAGAACAGAAAAAAGAGAAGAAATTGTTATTATAAAACCAGCAACAGACCAAAGCTGTGATGTAACGAGGAAGCATGTCAAAGAAAAGATTGATATTATTAAAGCAGGAATAAGCGTAAATAGGGTAATAGAAGGCCAAAAAGGAAAGATTATAGTAGGCTGCTCGCATCAAGAAGATCGAGTAAAACTACAAAATATAGCAAGAACCGAGTTAGGGCAAAATTACTCAGTTAATACGCCAGTAGCAAAGAAACCGAAGATTAAAGTTATTGGGATTGATATAGAAGAAAACAAATTATCGGATGACGACTTAATAAAAATGATACGCGATCAAAACCAAGTCCTTCAAAATAGAGAGAAAACGCACGTTAGGATAATTAAGAGGTGGACAAGCGAGGAACACAAAGATTTAACGGTAGTCCTAGAAGTAGACCAATCGTCGCACGAACAAATAATGAAAGAAGGCAGGGTTAAGCTAGGATGGCAAATATGCAGAGCGTTCGAGTACGTGACAATAACCCAATGTTACAACTGCTGGGGATATCGCCACCTAGCTAAAAACTGCAAAAAATCAACGATATGTGGAAATTGCGGTGGAGAACACGATGGAAGGGACTGTCAAACATCCGAACCCAAGTGCGCGAGCTGCAGTTTCCACAAGGAGAGATTCCGCCTTAGCGATTCAGATATAACACACCCGGCAAAGAGTAAAACATGTCCAACGTACAAATATTTTTTAGAAAAAGAGAAGCGCCTAGCAAAATATTGAAAGGGGAGGGATCTTTACTATGCTTAAATGCATGTAGTTTAATAAAAAATAGGGATGAAATATATGAACTAGTAATTAAGAAAATAAAACCGGCAATATTAGCATTAACGGAGACAAGAATAACGGAGGATATAGAGGACAGAGAAGTAGCTATCCAAGGTTATACATTAATAAGATGCGACGCGGAAAACAGATGGACGGGAGGGGTTGCAATGTATGTGAGAAAAGGCCTTAAATACAAGCTCATAGATATGAAGAAAATTGCAAATAATTACTGGAGCATAATTTTATGGGTTGACAGTCGACAATATAAAGGATTTATTATGACAGCTTATCATTCACCTAATGCAAGTGACGCAGACTTTTTAGATTTTTTAGAAACAATAGGGGACGAAATTTGCATGGAAGAAAATTGTGTATGTGTTGGAGATTTTAATTTAGATATGATCAAGGCCGAATTTTATGCCAAAAAACTAATAAATCTATTCTTAGAAGTAGGGATGAAACAATATGTGAAGGACGCAACCAGAATAACGCAAGAGACGAAAACATTGATTGACCTAGTATTTTGTAATATAAAAGTGTGTCCCATAGTCCATTATACTCCAAAGATAACAGATCACGCAATTGTAGAAATTAAGTTAGGTTTTAATATTATAGATCAGGACAGTATAACTAAGACAGTAAGAGATTTCAAAAAACTTGACGAATCACGTTTCTTAAAGAAAATAACAGAAATAAATAACCCGATCACTGTCCAGGAGACAGAAACACAGAGCATGTTTAATGAAAAAATAAATGCTATCGTAAATAAAATAAGCGTAACATTAAATGAGGAAGCACCATTAAAGACAATTAAATTAAGACAAGGAAACGATGAAAAAAAATGGTTCACTACACAATTACAAGTAATGATTGAGCAAAGGGATGAAGCATATAACAAAGCAAAAAGTAGCAATTTAGAAATTATTTGGAATGACTATAGGAGAAAAAGAAATGATACGCTCGCAGCATTGCGTCAGGCAAAAAAAGAATACTACGAGAAAAAGATACATCTATCTTTTTCTCGTAGTATTCTCGTAGTAATGTTTTCCACATCTTTGCGCAGTCGTTCTTATTCCGATGGGAATAAGAACGACTGCGCAAAGATGTGGAAAACATTAAAGCAATTAATAAAGGGCAATATGCAAGACACAGATTACAAAGACGGTATATATTTCAATAACCAACTAATACAGGGCAAACAGGAAATAGCGAATAAATTCAATGACTACTACATAGATAGTATAGAGGAAATCGTGAGAAACATAAATAATAATGAGATTGAGGAACAAACAGGTGTCTATACAAACGCAATTATGGACAGATTCACGGAAGTAACTAGTCAAACATTAGATAAGATAATGTCGAAATTACCGAATAAAGGAAGTACTGAAGAAGGAATAACGACAAAAATTTTGAAATCAGCATATTCTGTGATAAAAGAACGCTTCACCGCAGCTTTTAACTTATCTCTAAGGCAGGGCTACTTTCCAGAGAAATGGAAGAAATCGGAAATAATTCCCATCGAGAAAATAATTAAAACAAAACGGGCAAAAGAATTCTGTCCAATTAATAAGTTACCACAATTTGAGAAATTATTAGAATTAATCGTAAAAGAGCAGATTGGGAATTATTTCGAGGCTAACAAATTATTAACTAATTGTCAATATGGATTTAGACATGGAAAATCGTGCGAAGATGCAGTGCAGAATGTGATTTCTGACTAGAAAAAAAGTATATGTGAGGGTTATATTGTTGGAGCTATTTTTATTGACCTGAAACGTGCATTCGAAACAATAGACAGATACCTACTAATAAAAAAACTAACGAAATACGGTTTAAAAGGAAATGTCGTAAAATGGTTTGAATCGTACCTGAAAAACCGGACACAAGTCGTAATTATTAATAACGTAGTCTCGGAAGAGAGAGAGTCAAAATATGGAGTACCGCAAGGATCTGTTTTAGGACCTCTCTTATTTATTATTTATATAAATGACATCGTGAGTGAGCTAGTTCGAGACTTTAAAATAGTATTATTCGCAGATGATATGATTCTGTATGTAAGAGGTAGTAGCTCCGAGCATTTAAATACAGCAATGAATGAACAACTTCAAAAAACTGAAGCGTGGCTGAGTAAGAATAAGCTGAAATTGAATTCAAAGAAGACGAAATTCATGGTATTTAAGGGTCCGCAAGAAACACGAGGGGAGGCAGTGAAAATAGTTTCATCTGAAGGAGACGAAATAGAGCGTGTATGGGAGATAAAATACCTAGGAATAATGTTAGATGCGAAACTCACACTGCATAAACATAGAGAATTCATAGTGAAAAAAAACTTGCTACTGGCGTGATCGCAAAACGTGACTTTCTCATCACGATTGTTACTGGCGTCACGTTACTGTCGTGAAGTTAGTTTGTGAAGTTAGTTTGTGAAATTAGTTTGTGAAATTAGTTTGTGAAATTAGTTTGTGAAGTTAGTTCGTAATATTCGTTTTTGTAGTTATATATGAATAAATATCTCTCTATATTATAAAAAGATCGCGCCGCCGCCTTCGCCGCCGTGTCAAGAATCGAGGGACTTATTCGGGTTAGAAGCGGTCACCCATCCAAGTACTGACCACAAAAATTCTGGGGTCTATTTTTGAAAAAATTAGCTTATTTAGGCTTATTTAAAAAAAAATTAGGTCTTTTTTTAAATTTAGGTCTATTTTTGAAAAAAAAAAAAATTAGACCTATTTTTTAAATATTATTTTACATACTTTGCATGTGATGAAAAAGTAAAAATTTGTTACTGGTGTAAAATTTTTATCGTGAATTTACTGGGTTATAGTGATTAATAATGTGTGAATTTCGCACATTAATTGTAATCTCCATTTTTAGCTATAATTTGTCAAGAACGCGTTTGTAAATTCGAAATTCGCGCGCGCGAGAAAGCGAGCGTGACATCGCGCGCCGGCGCGCGCCTTCACATCTCTCTTTCCCTTTGATGTTATTATCGTCGGCATTGCGATAGTTTGACAGTCGGAATTACATTTTATTTGATATTTCCAACGTTTCGCATATTATGGTGTGTATGAGCAGCATTTGGAATTGGTATAAAATGCTATACGAGTGATAAAATAAATAAAAAAACTATGATGTGATGAGTGCATGAGTGTTTATAGTCTAACATCAAGAGTGATGATAACCTCAAATGTGTTTCTCTTGTATTTTTACATTCTTTTTTTAAATTTTAATCTAACATATGGTGTAAATATTCATAGTATGTTATCATTGAAAACTGCTCAAGATCATTGCAGTTCTTTTTTTTAGTGAATGTGTAACACAATAACACAAGAAAGTAACATATTTCAAGCAATACATTTTTTACAACAGTTTAAGATGTCTTATGTGGGTGATTGAAAAAACAAAATCTTCTATATACTAAATCTCTTGTTGTTCATTTTTTATTTGCTGGTAATACTATTTGTATGTATCACATTGAAGCATAATATCTTTTATATTAACTTGCGGTACAAAAATAAATAAAATTTTTATTTTTTTTTATTTTGTATTTAAGGTAAAGTATCAGAAGCAGTGGAGATTTTGGATTGGATTTCAATACCAAAACCAGGATTTGAATGCAGAAGACACACAAAAAATTTCATTTCAGTCCATAGATGTTTTCAAAAGTTATTGTGTTTCCGGACGGCACATACAGACGCCAGACAGACAGACAGACAGACAGACAGACGGACGGACAGAAATGAGGTAATGTGTTTTTTGGAATCTAGGACACTCAAAACATCTATTTCCATCAAAATCTGGAAGTCGAATTTTTTTTGGATTGCAATACTTTCTCTTTATCCATACTCCGTATGTGATGAGAAAGTAAAAATCGGAAAAAAGATTAGTTTTCTGAATAGAGTCGGCCAGTTTTTATCACCAATGACGAGATGTACTGTGTACAAAAGCATAATATCGCCTCACCTGGACTACTGTAGCACAATAATGCTTAACATGTCGAAAACAGATATCGAAGTACTACAGCGAATGCAGAATAGGGGTATGCGAGTCATTCTACATTGTAATTATCGAACGAAGATATTAGACATGCTAAATGCGTTAAACTTCATGTCTGTACATGAAAGAATAGAATATAATGTCATATTGTTTGTCCATAAGATGCTCAATGATGAGAAAAATAAAAGCGAAAGCGAAAAAATTGTAAAACTAGTAGGTGACAGGGAGGGAATGAGGACAAGACAAGCTGGTAATGTGCGAGTAGAATACGCAAGCAAAACGTTAGGACAGAAAGACATGAGATACGAAGGGTTTAAGTTATATAATGAAGTCCAGAACGAAATACGGAATATAGATAATAAGGCGGAGATAAAGAGGAAAATTGTAGCGCACGTGAAGAGGAATCGTCATAGTAATGTAAGTTAGATTTAATATGTTAGTATGTAAGAAACAAATTGTAGCACAAAAAGTGCATAAATTGTAGCTGAGGAAGCTAATAAACCTAAACTAACTAACTAGAGCGAAAAGGACGTTATTTCAGGATCACTTTCTTGTTTTTCGTTTTTCTCGGCCCCTGTTGGTCCTATCGTAAATCTGCGGTTATATTATTAATTAGCGGTGAAAAATACATCGAAGGCGCCATGGCCCATGGAGGAATTATCATTTTTCAAAAAGATATGGCCTAAAATGTAAATTCGTCGAAAAACGAGTTTTTCAGGAACGGTTTTTTGCGTTTTTCTCTCTTCCGGTCTGTCCTATCGTCCAAATAGGGTTAGATTCTTGTTTAGCACGGCAAAATACATAGAATATAATATGGGACCAGTCCGAGAACCGACGGAAAATTGTTTTTCCCGTTTTTCTCGCTAAATATTGATCCTAGAGCGAAAAGGACGTTATTTCAGGATCACTTTCTTCTTTTTCGTTTTTCTCGGCCCCTGTTGGTCCTATCGTAAATCTGCGGTTATATTATTAATTAGCGATGAGAAATACATAAAATGCGCCATGGCCCATGGAGGAATTATTATTTTTCGAAAAGATATAGCCTAAAATGTAAATTCGTCGAAAAATGTGTTTTTCAGGAACGGTTTTTTGCGTTTTTCTCTCTTCCCGCCTGTCCTATCGTCCAAATAGCGTCAGATTCTTGTTTAGCACGGCAAAATACATAGAATATACTATGGGACCAGTCCGAGAACCGACGGAAAATTGTTTTTCGCGTTTTTCTCGCTAAATATTGATCCTAGAGCGAAAAGGACGTTATTTCAGGATCACTTTCTTGTTTTTCGTTTTTCTCGGCCCCTGTTGGTCCTATCGTAAATCTGCGGTTATATTATTAATTAGCGGTGAACAATACATCGAATGCGCCATGGCCCATGGAGGAATTATCATTTTTTGAAAAGATATGGCCTAAAATGTAAATTCGTCGAAAAACGAGCTTTTCAGGAACGGTTTTTTGCGTTTTTCTCTCGTCCGGTGTGTCCTATCGTCCAAATAGGGTTAGATTCTTGTTTAGCACGGCAAAATACATAGAATAGACTATGGGACCGATTTCTACTGGCTAATCACTAACTTTTAAGTTTACTGGGTGAATTAATAGAATCTTAGTCCGATTTTAGACAGTTTTTCTGTACAACGACTAGACAGCGAGAAATTACACATAGCGCTCGGATCTAGTTAGTTTTCCGACCTAGATCTTGTACAGAAAATAAGAAAACTAGTCGATTTCTAGGTGATGGCGAGTTGGAATTTCCACACGGGAAGTAATGCATTACTTATTTCTTCCATTTTTTCCACTATTTCTTGCAATATTAAAGCGAAAATTAGTATTTTTTTCAGCTATTCAAATGTTTACACTCTATTTTATAATCACTACATATTATTATTATGAAATCATAATTATAAAACAAATTGCACTGTAAACTATATCTCATGAATTAATGGGGATTTACAACTCTGGTTCCGGTGAATTAAAACTAGTTTTAAGATTAGCAGAAAAATTTCATCTATCAGAAAAAGTTCTGCTAAAAAGGGCGAATTTCTTCCTTCCAGTCGAAAAAAATTGAAAACCTCATCGGCAACGGTGGGTGCTAGCCGCCGGGAAACCATTGCAACTTCGAAACGTTTCAAACTTCACTGAGATGGATATTTTCTACCCCTCATGAGCTCCCAAGCCTGGATTTTTTCTCAGTTCGTCATGGGTCTCCAAGTCTGAATTTTTTCTCAATTTGTCATGGGCCTCCAAGCTTGGACTTTTTCTAAGTTCTCTATGGGCCCCCAAACTGGATATTTTCTAAGTCTCTCATGGCCCCGAAACCTGGATATTTTCTAAGCCACTCACGGGACCCGGGAGAGTTAGCAGGTAATGCGTATAAAGGTTCGGAGCCCCCCTAGTTTATTCTATTCACGATTAACTAATGAGACTAATGAGATAAATTATTCCGTACGAGTCTAACGAATTTCGTCGTAGTACAAGTGTAACGTATTATATGCGCAATTCCGGGTGTCTTTGAATCACCAATTATATGTACTATACGTTCGAGTTTAACGAATTATCTGCGCAATTCCTACAGTCGTCCGTCGTCATATAAACTACCGGTGTGACTACAAGATTACATATATTCAAGGGTAAAGTGCAAAGCTCTGAGTATTACAATTTACCACGGTGACCTCCCAATGAAAACAGACGTGCAATACAAAATAGGCATGATTCTCAGGACGCTTCATTGAGATCCTCGTTATGGACGTTGTGACGCACTGCGCACCACGCAATCCATGTCACTAAGAGATACATACTCTAGGGTATATAAGAGAAGCTTTCAATATCGCAGGAGTCAAGACTGTGCATCACATCCACGAACAGAACAAATTTACGGAAAATGCTCTACTGGATTATTCCGTATCTAGGTAATTATTGAAGATCTTAAACACTCCGAACAACCTTGAATAATTCTTTTTATTTCTGATAATCAGCAAACTATTGCTGTAATTGATTAGATTAAAAACGATTAATTTGTATGGCAGAAAAAAATGTTGTTGCAATACTAAAATCAAGATTAGTATATATCAATATAGTATTATAGTATGTAATCTGGTAACACAATAAAAGCATTATTCATATTATAGTCAAACTGAGGTTTTTACAGTGTTTTATTACCATTTTGCGTTAATACATCTTTAGCTAAACTGTTCTCAAAATGCGTAACGCCTTTTCTGGATAACTTGTAACATGGAACAAATTTTCTTCAAATGCGTAACGACCTTTCTAGAATTTGTGGAAAAAAAAGTGAAGTGTTCTTAAAAAGTATAACCAAAACCTTTCAGAAACGGACTTTTTGGAAATCAATGTGCAAAATATTTGTAGCGTCATTGGTTAATTACTTGAAAATTGTAATTTACTCGGAATACATTACTTAACATTTTTTAAATTGACGTTAATAATGAAAATTAATTAAAAACATTCCGTTTATTTATTTTGTATTCTTTCTCTGTCTATTATAAGTGGCCTACTATGCCAGCGATTCCGGCAGTTGGAAATACGGACCGGAACATGTCTTCAAGGCTGAAGTATACAGCAACATAACGATTCCCATCCGTAATTCCCATGCGTTTTCCGAGGTCTTCATGAAATTTGCCTGCAGGCCAAAGAATTCAACTCTAATTCAGTGTCGCATCGATTCGGCGAGACTGAATAAATATGTAGTGATATCTGGCTCGGATTTAAGACAAAACTCGATTTTCGATGAAGAATTTGGGCTAGATGACGTTGTCTTTCAAATCCAATTTGATGAAGAAGGAATATCCAGGGTCTGGTTTTTGAACAATAACAATAGTTTCGTAATTAACATGATTCGTGCAATAATCGGTACAATGAATACGGGCATCAGCATCGCAGACAAAAAAACTGGGAATTACGTTTCCCAGGAAAAGTCTGTCATGGGAATCTGTGACACAAGTTTTACCATAAAAAATGAACTTTTGTCGGAAGAAGAAGAGCAAGATGAGACGGAGATTGATGAATACGAGTTCGAGGTACCCTTGTTAGGTGATCGAACAGACGACGAGACGATTGTTATTGAAAAAGATAGAAATCTGAGTGAGTGTGTGAAGAAAACGCCATATTTGTTCGGCAGCACTGAAGAGGCGGATCTGAAGGCAGGTCGTAAATGGGACGTGGCAATTGTACGTAATACAGTCCTTTTTTATTTTTTCTAACGAAGTATTTTCTCCCCAGAATAATTAGAGGATAACTGGCTGTTCCCCATGTGGAAATTCCAACTCGCCACCACCTAGAAATCGACTATTTTTCTTATTTTCTGTACAAGATCTAGATCGGAAAACTAGCTAGATTCGAGCGCTTTGTGTAATTTCTCGCTGTCTAGTCGTTGTACAGAAAAACTCTCTAAAATCTGGCTAAGATTCTATTAATTCGCCCAGTAAACTTAGCTAGCCGGTACGGAAATCGGTTAACCCTATAGCATAAAATTGACTAGGTGCTAGACCGGATTTCTCTATTGCGCCCAGATACCGGTTAAATAGCCTAGGATAAATAAAAAACAGAATTAATATAAACCGTCATTTAAGGTAAACGTACCAATGGCGGGACGTTTAAGGCGGTGTCTGTTTTGTATGCCAATTTCCGCATGCATATATTAATTATTTTGCAAATGGTGGTAACGAATTGCAAGATTAGAGTTTCTAGTTTCCAAAAACTATACAATAAAAATATTTCTGATTGTTTGATAAATAGTTATTGATTAAAACGCTGAAAAGTGCAGATTCACCAGTGCCGGGACGGGTATTTTTGTGCATGTCCCGCTGCCGGGACATCAAATGTGCGTATCAGTGGACATCTACAAATTTTAATGCATCTGCTTGAAAAGAAATGCCAAAAAATGTGCGGTACACATATATACACCTATGATGCAATAAATAAAACATATATGTTTATAAAATACATATATATATTTTAGTAAATTATCAATGAAGTTTTTGCTACCGCATAACCCAACATCCGCGTCAAAATGTCAATCGTGCGATTGTGTCCCGGCTCTGGGTCGCAGCGAGATTGCTTACTACTTGCCCCAGTCGCGGAACATACGTTGGACAGTGGTGCCAACGTATATTCGGTCAGCTCCAATCACGGGACACAAAAATTACGAGTTTTAAGATATTGTACGTAACATTTGACAGTATAATCTTAAACTTTAAGAATTTCTGAATTTGAAATACCTATGGAAAGTCTCGAACGAACTATAATCTCCGGGGTATCATATTAATGATTATTCGGCTCTCCTTAGCTAATTGGTTTAGGGATTTGCTGAAAAAGCTCGAACACCATAGATCCGCTAATATACTTATTATTTACATTTACAATTTAGGATGAAAAACATGAAATTTTTTCACGTATGTTAATTATATACAACAGATACAATTGGAAGAGTTATTTTTAAATATTTTATCCATTAAACTCTTAGTATCTACAAATATCCTTTTAGTGTCCCTCAATTGGGACCTGTCCCACCATTGGTACGTTTACCTTATTGCATCAGCACGTAACAGGGAAGCTGTTTAACACTATTTAAACAGGGAACACTATTTAATAACGTACGTAATCACTTTTTCATTAATAATCAAATATCTCGACTAGGCCTATCGCAAAAAAACAAAAAAATATAAATTCTTTCGCGTCGTACAAAACAAAAAAAATCGTAGTCCTCTAGATCGTATTTAATAACGTACGTAATCACTTTTTCTACAATAATTAAATATCTCGATAAGGCCTATCGCAAAAAACTAACAAATATAAATTCTTTCGCGTCGTGCAAAACAAAAAAAATTGTAGTCCTCTAGAACGTATTTTTGGGTACCTTTCACGAACATGCACGTGCCACTCTACATAATAATAACTCGCTGCGCAGCATGTCACGACTAGACCCTGTATCGGAATCTCCCTGTATCGGAAAACGCCCGCGTAGCGCCAAATACAAATATTCAAGTAAAACTAGATTGACACTAGATGGCCTCGGCATCTAAACGTGTATGCTAGATATATTATGTCTAGCCTCTCCTCAGGTAAACTGCGCCATGGAAGCTAGATAGATCCTAGATAGCCTGGGCATCTATACATGTATGCTAGATATATTATGTCTAGCCTCTAGTCAGGTAAGCTGTGCCATGAAAGCTAGACAGATCCTAGATAGATATGCTATCTATCAGTGCATTCTGGCTAGATTATGTCTAGTCCCACTACAGAAAAACTTGATAGAAAAAACTAGCTAGACGCTCGGTTCAAACCAGTTTATCCCCAACAGATCTCCACACGGGCCGTAAAGTTAGTATTGTAGCCCTTCTTTGAAGGTCGCTAGATGGAGAAAAATAATTAGTTGTCCGGCAACAAAAGTGATTGAATTAATCAATCAATCGGTTGCTACTACTTAATTATTCAGCCAACCTATTAAATTATCGGCCCAATCAATTAATTGGTGAACTCGATCAATTCAGTTGATTTTATATGCACCTAATTTCTTTCCTTGTATTCGTGTGATTTAGTGAAAAAATCTTTAGGTTCCATTTTTTCCTTTTTTTTCGTTTACACAGAAAACGGTTGACTTTTTAACAACACTTTAGTTTCGATTTGTAAAAGTTGAATATTTGCTATCGATCCGGGTTTTTAAAATTATGGTTCTTTAGTGTAATAATCATGTTCTGTTAATCTTATATATGTTTGCAATTTACAGACGTACTCGCAGAGCCGGATTTATTTGGGAGAAAAAAGTTTCAGCACATATACTGAAAATCTTGGAACAATCGTACTTCCTTTTATAAAACAATCAGGCACGACGAAAATGATAGCAGGCGAGATGATACGTGTCAGTCTGGAATCCATTAGGCCTGCGAAGGACGAACATTGGAACACCGAAAATTTGGTGAATGTTGGTGCAGGCGTTGAACCTGGCACACCATGGCCAGGACGGGACTAGAAACCATGAATCAATATTTACTTTCTCATCACATACGAAGTATGTAAAAAGAAAAAGTATTGCGACCCAAAAAAAACCGACTCCTGGATTTTGAAGGAAATACATATTTTTTAATGTAAGACTTCGACTGAAACTGCTTCAACTTTTTGAATTTATCTTTGACAAGAACGAAACTTCTTTGCCAATAGATTAAGTAACGAAGATTAGATTTGTAATTAACTCAAAATTTATTTATAGATACATATTTGTAACAATACATTTAATTATGTCTATGCTAAATTTAAATAAATGATACTACGTTCCCATCTGCGAATCTTGGTATACTGTTACAGTACTATTAAGGGACTTTTCTACTGTAAAATAATAAAATAAAAATACTACATTTCAATGCTCGGGAGAAAAGACTCTGTTTTCTCTCCAATTTTGAACAAAAGCTTTCAGTGCGACGTTATGAAACTGCGATTTTCTCAAACGACAGCTGCGATCAAATTTGGTGAAGATCGATAAAGGAGTTCAGATTTTATAACAATTTGAATTTTACAAGTTGAAACCGCTTCTGCTGTGGACAAATCTGACAAAACTGGCTGAAACGTTGGATATGTGTACACTGTTAAAAAAGATTGTAAATTTACTGTGACAAGTAATATGAAACTTACAAAACTGGTGTGTGAAGTAATGATTAGTATAACATTCACTGAAAAAATTACATTAGTAGAGTAAATTTGGGTACGTGAAGACTAAATTTTCAAATATTTTTCATGAAAATTACAAAATTTCTGTAGTAATCTAGTTATTACGTGACGAAATTTGTAAAATTTTAGTTGAGATCTTGATGTTAGTTAAATAATTTGTAAATTCATATACAGGACTTTTATATCTGTATAAAAATTAGTAGTTCATCATCATGGAATTTTTCAAGACATTAATGTTCATGCGTCTTGGGAACAAAAATATTGAATGCGGATAATAAATTTTCAGTAAACCACAACTGTAATTTCAGAAATTCAGAACCATTGTTTTCATTGTAGGTAGCTTTTGATTTCATGATAAACATGTGTACGAAATTTACAAACAACATGCGAAGTAAAAAAATACAGAATGCAAATTCCTAGTATTTTAGAGTAGTCAATTTACAAAATTTCTCAAATATTTTTCAGTATTGTTATTTTAAATATCTAATACACATTGACAAAAAATTTGTGGTACCGTTTGTGAATAAAAACTTCCACTCTGGTACTGTAATTTTCTAGTACATTTTTTTAACAGTGTACATGAATATTTGGTACCGAATTTAGTGAAAAGCAACGGAGACGATCATATTTAATAGGATAATAAATAATAAAACTTTGGATTTTTTAAACTTTATTATTAAAAAAAGGTTGCAATGTCAGGTCTTGAACATTTCTTCCTCATTTTCACCTTACTCAGAACTATTTCTATAGAAAGCAAATGGACCATGATCTGTTGTAAAAGATCGAACGTATGATCGTTGGAAATTTCATCGACTCTCGATTCACCGTAAAAATTATTAGGTCGGTTTTATGATTTAAAAAAACCGATCGTTTCTTAAAATATTTACCCGGTGATTCCTTTGTTTGTCCTTGCATTAACCAAAGAAACTGCTGAGTGGACATTTTAAGGACAGTCGTTTTGGAAAAGGTTCGCTTTTTTTCATAAAAACGATTGATTTATTTTGCGTTTATTCTGCACTGTTAAAAACGTTTGTATATTTAAATTACCGGAAATTTTATTCGTCAACTGATATATTGAATTTCATTCACGCGTGTAGTAAAATTACAAATTTTTATATCAACGTTCCAAATTTTCATAGGATTTAGTAAAAAGAACGGTAATTTTTACATCTGATTTGCATATCAAATTTAATATATCAGTTTCTGTGAAAGCGTTTCCTTTACACATAATAAAAAATTATACTACATTTTTTTTCAAAGTTTTTTATCTTGTATCGAGGTACTGAAATTTTAGTGAAGTCCAACTTTCTTCAGAAATTTATGCGTAATAAAAACTTGAAAAAAGATAGTTAAATATGCTTTTCTTTTGTTTATATCATTACTACCATCTTCAATCTTGGAAAATTAATTGTAAATAAATTTTTCGTTTCGTAATTAAGGCGACCAAATCAACTAAAAAAAGTCATAAGAAAAAAAATTCTGTAAATGATACCCGTCTTTTAAAAAATCTTACATTTAAACATCATTGGGTGCATAACAAGCATTATAATTCTGCACTTTTGTAAAGACATTCAGTGCACAAGAATGGTGTGAGGTCAAAAGTAAAATTTTTCACTTATCGTAGCTTTCAGACCAAACCGGTGAACTAATTTTAGTGTCCGATGTCTTATTTTATTTCTCGAAAAGTGCATTCTGGACTGAATATAGCGATTTTGGATGCAGTGAAAATTAGATTTACTGTAACCAATTGTTTAGTGAATTTTTAATAGAGAGATTTATTTACGCATTTAAAATCATAGCTTTGTCATAAAGACCTGAAATAAAAATTCCTATATTCAATCCAGAATGCATTCTTCGGCAGATAAAATAAGACATTGAACACTAAAATTTGTTCACCGGTTTGGTCTGAAACCTATGACAAGTGAAAACATTTACTTTTTACCTCACACCATTTTGGTGCACTGTATGTCTTTATAAAATTGCAGAATTATAATGCTCATTCTGTATTTAATAAGGTTTTAATGTAAGATTTTTTAAAAGAAGTGTATTATTTACACCATTTTTTTTCTTATGTCTTTTTTAGGTGACTGGGTCCCCTTGAGTACGTCATAATTATGTCTTCGCAACATATCAATCGTGCATTCGCTAGAACTTAAATGTGCATAATTCGGACTCTAAATTGTCCCAGCCCAGGCGTAAATCGGGGCTTAAACGGCGGATGTGCTATCGCGCACACTGTGTCATTGCCAGATATAAAAAGCCGGGCGTATAAGAGGAGCTTTCACTGCTGCAGGAGTCAACCGCTACGCAACAAATCCAGTCTTGAAAATGTTCTACTGGATTATTCCATATCTAGGTAATGAATTAAATTTTTTTTAATTCTCTTAACTACAATTCAATAATCGCACTACTAGCATTTATGAAAATGTACGTAATTACTTCAATTTTGATTCATTCGCGTTTCTCAAAAAAAAAAATTCCTATAATTAGTACATTTGGACACTAGGAAGAATTTTTTTTCTTCGAATTTTGAACAAAATTTTTTGGTACGACGTCGGAAAACTGCAGTTTGTGCAAGTGACAGCTTTTTCTGCACAGAGGACCGAAAAATATTATTTCCAATCTGAGTAATTCATAGTAGTATTTTACTAAACTTTTTAAGGATTTATTTTCAATCTAAAATTCGTTCGGACAGATGCAACATTTGTTTAGATTGTCTTTGAAAAAATTATTATTTTTTTAAATCATTGAAGAATAAAATAATTCTAACTTATTACACAATTACTTGAAATTTGCAATACACGAATTTGTCCATATTAATGTCTTCAAAATGAATAACATTTATCTCAATACATTTCATCGGTTGATCTTGTGAAATGAATGAATTTATTATCTGTTCCTTAATTAGTGGCCTTCAATACCAGTGATTCCGGCGATTGGAAATACGGACCAAAATATGTCTTCGAGGCTATTGTATTCAACAATGTTACGCTTCCTATGCAGGAAGCTTATTCGTATTCCAATATTTTCTTGTACATAAACTGCAGACCGATGAATTCGAGCTTGATTCAGTGTCGAATTGATTCAGCGTCACAGGTAAATTACGAAATGACTGGTAGCGTTTTTACCAAGCAGGCACAGCGCGAAGAGAAGGTCGAGATGTTTAAAGTCGTTTTCCAAGTCGAATTTGACGATGTTGGCATATCGAAAATCTGGTTCCTGAACACCAATAATAGCGACACGCTCAATACGATTCGAGAGGTAATGGGAACGATGAACACGGGCATTAGCCTCGCTGGAAAAAAATTTCAAAATTATGTTTCACTGGAAAAGTCTGTAGACGGTAACTGCAATACAAGTTTCAATATAAGAAAGAAACTTTGGTCGAAAAATGAAGAGGAAGAAATGTCGGGATACCAAATAAAAGGCCACAAACTCGGCGTACCCTTGATAGGCGAACAATCAGAAGACGAGGCGATTGTTATTGAAAAACTTAAAAACCTTAATGAGTGTGAAAGCCCCGCGGAGAAGGATGCTATTCAAAATTCGAAGGGATATCTGAAAGCCGAAAAGCTGATTGTATGTATTATAATAGTTGTTAAGATAATCGAGTTTTAGTGTATTATACATTTTTCCATTCATGTAAAGCGTTTTTTTCGGCTAATAGTCGTGTATTATATTCGACAAGTGATTGTTTTCCGATGTCGCTATAATTACCATTTCATGTTCATAACTCGGGCGCAAAATTACTCACTTATAACCTCTGACTCGTACGAAAGCACAATGCAGTTCTATTACTTCCTAGGGCGGAAAACGGTTTATTTCGGCCCAGCGGGAGTAATGAGAATCGTACTCATGCGTACTCGTCATTGGTTAAAAAATTAGGCATTCTTGCGTCTATGTTGCAAGCACGGAATGTGATAATTTTTTGACGAAATCGGAAAAAAAATGTCATATGCTACACGGAAAGAAGGATCTGATACTTTTTACCATATTTCTAGTAAAAAATATCGTAAATTCCTGGTACAGGTTCACATGACGCCACCTATAAAGGAGTACAAGAACTACGTGAATTTTTACCACGAACTATGGTAGAAAATTGTGTGTATATAGTAGAAATTCTCATAATTCTCGTACTTTTCGTCAGGTGGCGACTATCCTAATATCAGGCGCGTTCGATAATTTTTACCATAGCGTCTGGTAAATTTGATCAGATCCTTCTTTCCGTGTATACGAAAAAAAATTATTTCTGCCCGAGTGAAGCGAGAACAAACTTCATTCTCGGCAAAAATCAACCACTTTACTTCCTTGTAGTGTAATATACTATTATTGCCACAGAATTTTATATTTTCAACCACAAGTAAAATTTAAGAAAATACTACCAGTAACAATGTTATAAAAAAAAACCGCGAATAATTTGTTCGTTCGATAATTGACAAGTCATTTTCTCTACCCGAACCCAGAACTACAAAAAAACCAACTATAAGTACAATTACAAAAGGCCACAAGTAAAATCCTTTTTTTCGATTCAACATAACATTTTTAAAAAAACTCAACATAAAGATTTTTACTGTAAAAAATGATTTTATTTTTGAGTATTTTTGTTCTGTCGATCCGATAATTGTTTACAATTTACAGACGCACTGCCAGAGCCGGATCTACTTGGGTCGAAAAAGCTTTGTTTCACAGACCGACAAGCTTGGAACGGTCAAATTATCTTTTGGAAAATTAGGTCCATTGGAAATGAAAACGGGCCAGAAGATACGCATCAGACTCGCGTTAATTCAACCTGCTAAAGAGGAACTTAAGAATACTGAAAATTTGGCAAGTGTTGGCGCGGGTTTTGAACCAGGCATTCCATGGCCAGGGCAGAACATCGAGTGAAGGATCCAACTTTTTTCCGACTTTTCTAAAATAATCTCATTGCGTATACACAACGCGGGCGCAAACACGCTAGTTTTTAATCGATGACTAATACGCATGCTCAATTCAGTTTCATTACGCCCTTGGGAGGAAGACGTATTCGTCATTGATCAAAAATTAGCAGTTATTGCCTCATTTTACAAGCATGCAAATTGGTTATTTTTTTTAGCGTAATTGGGGAAAAAGTATCGTTAGCTACACGGGAGGGAGCACCCTCGTGATTGTTGCCCTTGCCTCAATCTGTCAGCAAATTTTACACTCGGTGAAAATCACGAAGTTCGCTCCCTTGTGGCATAATATATCCATTACGACATATAGTTTTTTTTCCTAAACAGAAACTCCCCCGTTCTTATCTTACTGTATAGATGATGGTATGAGAGCCGTAAAACCATTCTTTGCCGAAACCACAATATTAAAAACATTCTGTAACTAATCTGATATTATTATTTTTTAAATATCCTAACATATTGTTAAGGAAAGGTAGAACGATAAAATGTACCAACCGTTCACTTTGCGAAGATCAAAACATGCATATAAAGATTTTTATGACTTAGTGAGGAACATCTACAAATCGAAAAAAATATGGAATCTCTAACATCCTCATAAGACCATGCAAAAAAATGCCCGTTGTCGAAACTATGTAAGTCAACTATGTTCCGCGATGTAATAATGCTAAGAAGTGTTTTTTTTTACGATCGAAACTTTGTACTCCATTATTATAATAAAAGCATTCGCCACCAAACAAACGAGGACGTTACACAATACTTATACGAAAAAGCCAATTCCCGTTGGTTTTAACAGGGAATCCTGCAGTTATTACAATATGCAGATTTACATGTATTTTATTGGGTTATTCCTCCGTATGCCTCAATCAGGCTTTTACCCCAGATAGACATTTGGTGGCACAGGAACAGCATAAACGCGTCACACAACGGATGCTATGTCGGAATTAACGTAGCGATGTACGTCTGAATTGAGCTATTATGTGACGGCATACCGTGCCATCTTTTCATGACGCCAAGGCAAAGCCATATTTGTGGTACTTAAATATTATGGCGTGGTTCACTAGTGGCACTACAATATCGCCATGCTTCAAGTTCAGATCGTGTCTCTAGGGTGCCATAATTGCTCCATGTCGTATCACTGAGTGTCTGAGGTGTGAATGTCATTCTGTTACTATGGTGCCATCTTTGCAGAATATTTGGGATGGTAATTGCAGCACGGTGACAGCATAATGGTGGCATACCATGCTGTGCTAAAAGTCGTTATCGATCTTGACTGTCAGTTAGGAATCGTAAGCGTTTTATTTCTTTGTATCTGTTACTTGCATTACGTTTTAGTTTTTTTTCTTGTCTAACATTTCACATCGCGAGCCAAAAGTTTAAGACAGAGCAGAATCTTTCATCTTCTCCGATATTAAAGGGTTGGTGAGCCCGAGAGGTTTGACACATTCGAAGAGTAGACCCTTCGTGTGTAGTCGAACTCAGGCAGCTTTGCATTCTTATATATACGCTCAGGCTTCAAAACACTTGCGAGAAACGCGTCGTCCGTTCGCCATCTAGTGGTATCATACGAAACACTTGTGCCTAATTCTCCGCTAGATGGCGAACGGACGGAGCGTTTCTCGCAAGTGTTTTGAGGATAAGAATGCAAAGTTTTCCTGTGTTCGACTACACACGAGGGGTCTACTCTTTGAATTAGTGATGCGGCTTGAGACGAGATTATCTTGAATCTCGCTCGTTTTTTCTTGCGTTTGTCATTTGTCTGAAGTTCTCGTCTCGAGCTTGCGGTATGAAAAAAAAATCAGTCTCGCTCGATCTTGCTTAAAATAACAAGCGAGATCGAGCGAGATCTTGAAACTTATGACAGCTAAACTGTCAACAAAATAGAGGCTATGTTATGTGGTTCTGAATGCGACAACATCGCATGATACGATAGAATATGCGCCGTTAGGCTCTGCCACCGACCACGAAAATGAAATTGTGCGCCTAACAGCTTTCCAAAATGTCGGCATAGAAGTATGGTCAAAGAATATGGATGTACATAGAAGTGCAGATCCTATGTTCCTCCTGAAGCTGCGCAGAAACTGGAGTACCACGCATTTTCGTCATTTTTGGTGCGTACTCCAGTTTCTGATGCGCAGCTTCAGGCGAAGCATAGGATCTGCACTTCTATGTACATCCATATTCTTTGGTATGGTGTAGGCTTCCAAGGGCTTTAAACGTTGATTGTCTAGTGTAAACGGACTACACCGAGCGAAAAAGTTCCGTTGAATCACGGAAACCTTCACCAATGAAATTAAATACGTATGAGAACGACGTTCTGATACGTATTTAATTTCATTGGCGAAGATATAGTCTCCTTAGATTCCAAGGTTCAAGTCGAGTTTGAATACGACAACTACGTAAAAATGGATTCCAGTCTCGAATTACACGAGGACTACGGATGATTTCGGATTGTTCTGAAATTCTGGATATCATCGTAGACATCGTAGACATGGAATCATCCTTGAAAACTGACTTAGACCTCAAAAGGTGTCCTGTACATGATGAGGTCTACCTAAAAACCGATCTAAACGTCTATCATTAAGAAACCATCATCCTGGAACCTCAAAAAGTTAGCGTAGTTCTACGAAGTGAAAAAACTTTCTTTAATATTGAACAAAAAACGTGGCCTTCATCTTTAATGTAGCGGTGGATGTACTCCAATGATTTAATAATTTAATTGATTTATGGTTAGAATAACAGCACCAGATATTTAATATAAATAATTTCACTATTTACTCTATTCTTCTCAGCGTTATCCATCTTCTGAAACATTAATATCATTGGTAATAATTTAAAAATAGAGAAGATGATAGGGACATAAAGAAAAACAATATCCAGCTGTCAAGACGAGATTTCGAGCGAAATTCAAGACGAGAACGAGAGAAAAATCTTGCTATGTCGATAATCTCGAATTGAAATGAGAATCAAGCTGTCAAATTCCGAGTCTTAGTCTTGATCTCGAAAATTTCTCGCTCATCTCGCTCGCCCGCATCACTACTTTGAATGTGTCAAACCTCTTGGGTTTACCAACCCTTTAATATTGAAGAAGATAAACGAATTTGTTCTGTCTTATTCTTTTGACTCGGAATTTGAAATGTTAGACAAGAAAAAAACTAAAACTAAAAATGTCTAGCTGACAATAAAAAAATATCCATAACGACTTTCAGCACAGCATAGCGTGCCACCATTATGCTGCATTTATCATTTTAAAAATTGTAGAAAAATGACACCATAGTAACAGAATGACGTTCACACCTCAGACGTTCACATCACGACATTGACCGATTATGGCACCATGGAGACATGTTCTGAGTTTACAGCATGGCCACAGTGGAATGCCACTAAGCCTGCACGGCACGGTATGCCGTCACATAATAGCTCAATTCGGACGTACATCGCTACGTTAATTCCGACATAGCATGCCGTTGTGTGACACAGTCACACGATAGGATACTTTCACGGCACGTTTGTCTATCTGGGACGTTCCCTCCTTTCTATTAAAAAAGATCGTGAATTTACTGTGACAATATGAAATGTACAAAACTGGTGTGTGGAATAATGGTTAGTATAATATTCACTGTAAAATTATCAATAGCAGCGTAAATTTATGTACGTGAAGATTAGTTTTTCATTTTTATGAAAATAACACAACTTCTTAATATAATTTCAGTTAAGTTATTAATATTAGTTGGTATTTGCAAACGAGGGGTTATATAAAAACCTGACGAAGACGTACGATGAAAAAATAATTTATACGATTCAGTACACACTAAATACTTGGTATTGTATTTTCAAATAAAGTATTACAGTTTAGTGATGCGTCAAGCGAGACAAGACAATAAAATTTCGATACCGTGGCTAACTTCTCGATTTGCATAGCCAACATAGTCAAGATTTTTCTTGTTCTTGAAAATGACTGTCGAGCTTTTGTCTCGTCTCAATCTCGTTCCGATCTCGTCCTGTCATCTCGAAGTTAGTCTCGAAATACTTATACGATGAAGCGCGCGTTAAGCAGCGATCACGGCGTTCTCGAGCCTGAAGGATTACGAAACTGTGTGGATAATAACGCAGGAAAAATTCCACCTGACCGAAGTGAGTATCATATGCGAACACTAATACAATAATCGACAAGAAGAAATCTATTGTGAATTGCGGTTTCTAGACACTCAGAAAAACTTCGTGCTGAGGTATTTACGATATCCGTCGACGAAAAAAATAAGAAAACATCGTGCTGCAACAAGTAAGTGCTCGAAAATGATAAATATGGCAAACGGCAATACGACTGGCATAAAACGACACTTGGAAAACGTGCACACCGAGATATTTTTGGAAATTCATCCGGCAGATGTAGCGAAAAAGAACGTATATTTTTAATAATAATTTTCGAGATAACATTTATAAGGACACTTGATCTGTCGGTGAATCCTTATTCTTCCTCATTTTTACCCATCGTTTCCAGAATGAAAGTAAGGGACGTGAACCATTCTCGCCAGAGAAATTGCAGAATATTCTTCTGGAGTGGACAGCGGCGAAGTACTTGCCATTCTGCTTTTTCGACGATGAGCAGACACAGAAGCTTTTTGAATATGTCAACCCGATGGCGACTGTTCCGAAACGCGATTTGTGTCGATCTCTGGTTCTCGAAAGATTCACCACAACCCAGAAAGCTGTCTCGAAGAAATCCTTTTGCAGCATCACTGGTCATTTTATCGGTGACCAGTGGAACATCCAATCCCTCGTCATCGATTTCGTTCCATTAAACGGGTGTCATTCTGGCAAAAGTATCGCCAGAATCTTCCATAGCGCTTTGAAGAAACATGGTCTTCTCGATCAAGTACCGGGAATAACGCTCGACAATGCTTCGGCAAATACGACGTTTTTGAAAGAGCTGGCACCACTCATGCTCAATGATGTCATTGATTTTGACCCTGTCAACTAGCACTTTCGATGCTTTGCCCATGTGATAAATTTGGCAGTAAATGATATGCTTCGAGTCGTCCAAAGTAATATCGACGAAGAAGATGACGACAAAGACGAAGAAGAGGAATCAGACGACGAGAGAAAATTTTCCCGCCGATGGGATGAGGGTTATGTCGAAGCTGAAGAATATTTAAAAAAAAATTAAGTACTTCGAACAGTGGATGAACAAACCGAAAGCATGCTGCGAAACGCCTAACACCAAGATGTTATCACCGAACCTTGGTGTCGCAACGCGATGGAACTCCACGTGTGAAATGGTTTATACAGCGACTGAAATGAAAGAAGCTCCGAATTTGCTCTGTGGAAATAACGTCGAATTCAAAGGATTTTCTGTATCGGACAATGAGTGGGCACTCTTGTCAGAGCTCCTCAAATACCTACGGTATTTTAAAGTTCTGTCCACGGCGCTCAGTGGCGACCACTACGCCTCACAGCCGTTGTTGGTTATTGGCATCAATATGATGTTGGATAAGCTCGAAGCTTGCCTGCAATTATCCGCCGAAAATCCTTCGCTCAAGTCAATCGATGGAATCATCGCTTGTGCCGTAGCCGCCTTTCGAGTAAAATTAATGAAGCATTACTCAAAGGCCAATTGGATGCACTGCGCTGTGCTCGTATTTGACCCGCGTCACAAAACGGAAACGTTGCAAAAAACGGTTTGGGGGAAAGAAATGGCAGACGAGTCCATTAGGCAGTTTGAGCATGTGTATCGTAGTCAATACTTTGATCATACAGCACTCAATGCTTCAGGTTTTCCGGCGAGTTCAAACGCGAATGCGTTTTCTATAGCTTGCGGTTTCAGCGTTGACGATGATCTGTTCGACTTGAATTCATTGTTCGAATCAAGTGATTCGGACGTAGCTGTATGTTCTACTGGTGACTGAAGAAAGGAGATAAACGGCTACTGAAATCTCCCTCGTGCTACCAAGGATGTTAATATACTGTCCTGGTGGCGCCAACGTGAACAAGTATTGCCAACACTTGCTCGTAAGGCGAAAGATTTCTTGTCGATTCAAGCAACGTCGGTTCCTGTGGAACGATTTTTTTCAAAGGCGTCGCTTGTGATACGCATACACAGAATTCGCCTGAATTATGAATCAGCGAGAAGCGTGTTGTGTTTAAATTCGTGGGTCACGTGTACCCTCTCGCCACTAAAACTGCGATTATCCAGAAATCAGCGAAAGAGAAACGGCAAGTCCAATAATCGAAGTACATGAGCGTCAGAACACATTCAAGTTTGCTTCTTATGTACAGCTTGTTCGTTACTTGTAAAGCTTGGCTGTAAATAAAAAAAAATATTTAACCCACCTGCGTTCGAATTGCCCTTAATATTTTTTTATTCTCTACCGTATAATTACAATTTATATATACAAGGGTGTTGAATGGCCACATTACGTGTTGAGAATTAAATAGTAAAAAAATTGTCATCGGCAGAATCATACTTAGTATATCGTTACTTGTATATGCTGAGATTCGAGAATATTCAAGAGTCTCGCTTGTCTTGCTTGATAATTCAAGATATTGAAAGCGGCGTACGTCATGTCAAACGAACAATACGAGACGTTAGAAAAAAAGACAATCGTGAGCAGAATCAAGCGATATTACAGTGGCAACTCTAAATTATTTTAATTTCACATTTTTGCAACATCTCTACGGTCCTTTAAATTAGTGTATAAATCATGTTAGCAAAGGGTCAAAACCATCGACAAATGGTAAACCCACGCTGACCGGATCAATTATATGAGGAATCGGATCGGTAGATTTTCGAACTGACTCCTGAGTGACAGTTGTCCGGACGTGTAGCATCGTCGTGTTGCCTCCACCCTCTAAGCTTTTCACCGCTATATCCTCAGTCGTGTAGGAAGTAAAGGAGTAGCGCGACACGACCCATCGACTGATAGATGATTTCTGTAAAAAAATGTGAAAATATATTTTAAGAAACTATTTCTTTTTTGTTTATCGATAGCTTTACTAATAAACTTTGATGTTCTTAAATATTCAATCCATCACCATATCCAATATAATTATACTGAGAACTTTCCGCATAATTAGAAAATATCTAAATTATAAAAATTATAAAATTTAATTAGTCTTCTTTGCATAACAAATCTTCAATTGAACGATTTTGAAACATCCTGAAATATCTTAAGATTTGAACAGAGTAAGTTCACTTATATACATGATTTTGAGAATATAAACAATGTACAAAATATCTTGTATAATTAATGTTTATATTGGTGCCTTGCTTGATCATTATGTTTCATCTCTTACAAATGCTATAAGGATGTATGTTGATCATCTTTGGCTTTCTTTAGAGTAGGCTCTGTGCAAGCTGGAGAATAATGAAAATCAATTAACAACGTTCTTCATTGTTCGCTTGTTTATATTATATTTATTGCTTGTTAATTATATAAAATGTGTAATATTTGAAACTCTGAAGAAATGACAACGTCGTCTTTTCTTGGTCCGCTTTTCTAAATGGCTAGGCCATCTATGTTAAATGGTTAGGACATCTCCAAAACGTGGTCCTTCAGAATATAAGAGCACAGCAACTTGCGATAGCTGCGTGTTTACATGCAGGAAAAGGTGAACAATCACTTGCGAGAAACGTTTCGGGTCGTTGGCCATTTAGCGGAGCTAAGTCGGGTCTCCGCGTGGTAAAAGGGCCCATAGTTAGCCCGCTAGATGGCGAATGAACTGAAACTTTTCTCGAAAGTGATTGATCGTTCTTCCATGCATAAGTACGGGCTATCGTTAGTTACCGTCCATCCATGTACTGGCGTGGGTGATTTTTACCGTCTTTTATGAGTGGTGTAATATATGCTAGGGTACAGAAAAATTCTCAACAGCAATGTTAGCTGTGATTCCGTCGATGATTACTGGAAAAAATTCCAGCACGACGAATTTCAGTACCGTCAATTCAATCGTCATATAGACCATGGTTAAAAGAAAAATCATGACAAAATAATCCCAGAAACGTGAAGACTGCCGTGATTTAAGACGTGATTTTGCGAATTACCATGGCACTGAAAATTCCGTCGAGCCGTCATTCGGGACGTGATTTCAACCGTTATTTATTGTAAAATCACGGTCCGCAAGCTCAAAAGCTTAAACGGTATGAGAGTGTCCGTGATTTCCGCCGTGATACCACCGTGATTTTCGGTGTCGAAACTCACGCGTGATTTTCACCGTGATTCGACTGTGAACAGCGTCAATTCCAGGCGTGGTTCAATTGTTAGGGATGTTATGAGCACCGCACATTGCCGAAGTAACACCCCCCTAACGCTCATCCCATATTTAAGAAGAACTCGAAAAGTGTAAATTTGCACAATGTCTGTGATACACTTGATCGATGCTCACCAAATGCTATATCAATTTCTGATCAATGTAAAACAATTAGCGAGTAAAATTTAAGCCGGATATTTTTTATGTTTCCCAACCTAAATTGCCCAATTCACAAATGTTTAACTTACGAAATGGGCAGTTTAGACTCTTGATTGATTGACGCCAAATAAAATCATAAACTTTATTCAAAAATGGTCTTGCTGTCTTAATTTCAGCCTGACATTCGAAAAATTTCAGCCCGACAAGGTAAGGTACATTGTATCTTAACAAACAACAAAAAAAAATAATCTTAATAAACAAAGATCTTATGTACATATACACAGCAATTTTTATCTAATTATTTTTTTCACTGTTCAGATCATTTCAGAGTTTCCTAATCTGTAAATTTCGATAATTTAAAACCAAAAACATGATTTTATTTATAAAGAAGCAACAAGATCTTTGAAAAAAGACTAGAATTACTTTAAAGCAAAAATAATTAGAACAAAGGATACAAGTCATACTTACAACGTCATAATGAACGGAAGCCATCATCGGGTGGTAGAGGAAAGCATCATAAATCAGAAGGCCAGGTACGGGATAGCAAGTCTCCAAGTTTCTTGTTCGTTTGATGCTCACCGTCTGGTGAGGTATTTTTACATCCGAGGACCGAAGGTTTTCTATGATTTTTACAAGAGTCTCGCACTTTCCGTAGACGGACTGCTCGACCATTGAGTATGTTCCTTCGTTTTTTCCAAGTAGGTCAACGCCGAGGAAAAGATGACCGGCCATGATTCTGTAGAAGCTAAGTTGTTTTAACGAAGTATCTGAGCTAACCGTAAGCTGTTCCACTAACGCGCCACGAAACTTTATTTCGAAGTTACCCACATAGGAATTGTCCACATTGAGTTCCAGCTTTCCAAAGCAGGAACTCATATTTTTGCACGTCGTTTTATCATAGCTGATGTCGTATGTAGGATCGTAGAGACGACAGCTAAGAATATTAACTGTTCGGGGGCGACACTTTAATTTTATCCCGAAGGTGGACTCTGTAAAGTCGTCGACCAACTTCGTCGTGACGTTGTAGACGGCTTCACGGTCGTCGAAATTTGCACCATCCCTAGTCGCTAACGAGACGGACGAGGACAGTGACGCAAAAAAAATAGCTGAGAAAGGAGATTAATGTGATTAAAATGGAGATTTGAAAAGTGTTTTCATTCATTTTTTAGTCAACTAATCAATTTAGGCCATAAATCAATTTATTGAGCCAGTTATAAAGTAAAAAATATGTCATCCAGTCGGATTGTAAATAATATTAATTGCGGAATGACTGCATATTATGATTCTATTTATTTATTTACTTTAAAGGGAATCACTAGAATTATGATTTTAATAGGATATATATTAGGGTGTCCCAAAAAAAAAATATTTTTTTTTTCGTCCGGCCACAGTCGCAAAAGTGTGATTATATCTAAACGAAGATTATCTCAAAATTTGAGGCTCGTAAAAAAATATTAACCGGTCGCTCACGATTTAAATTCCATTAATATATCAAAAAAATGATGTTGGCATGAAAAGTATTGGAAGATATTGATGAATCCGTTTCAAATTTAACAATAAAATTATCTGTTATATCCCAAAGACATCCACGAAATTTGGTAGTGATCCGTACAAATGTCCGGGAGATATGGCGTTTGCAATAAGCGCTAAATTGATTATTTATATATTTCGAATGATTTTATCTAAAAAAATATTGGATAATATTGATTGATCAGCTTTAAAATTGATACTATAACTGTATTGTATATAACAAAGACATCCGCAAAATTTGGTTGCGATCCGAACACATTTTTCAGAGTTATTGTGTTTCCAGTGGAGGGGGCAGACAGACAAAAATTTACAAAACTTTTTCTTGGGCTCTGGGTATAGATTAAAATTCAGGATGGGAAACAAAATTAATTATGAGCGGTGTAAGTAGAGCACTTGAGGACCATTTTTGTTCCGTTTTTTAATTTTTATTAGAAGTTAATTAATTACGTATAATTAATTAATTATAGTTCACATTCATGATTTTCTCGTGACAACGTCGGCTCTACTTTCTAGAAACGATGTTGAGGGTCTTTTTATTAGCGTTTGGATATTGTTGGTGGTGGCTTTTCACGACCTGCAAAAGAAATTGCTTTTGCTCCTCGTCGTTCGTAAGTGCCTTATTGTACTTCGAAATGAGAGCAACACCTCGCTCGGCGACATCATTGACGACTCTCATATTTTTGATCCTGAATCCTGAATTTTAATCTATACCCAGAGTCCGAGAAAAAGTTTTGTAAATTTTTGTCTGTCTGCCCCCTCCACTGGAAACACAATAACTCTGAAAAATGTGTTCGGATCGCAACCAAATTTTGCGGATGTCTTTGTTATATACAATACAGTTATAGTATCAATTTTGAAGCTGATCAATCAATATTATCCAATATTTTTTTAGATAAAATCATTCAAAATATATAAATAATCAATTTAGCGCTTATTGCAAACGCCATATCTCCCGGACATTTGTACGGATCACTACCAAATTTTGTGGATATCTTTGGGATATAACATATAATTTTATTGTTAAATTTGAAACGGATTCATCAATATCTTCCAATACTTTTCATGCCAACATCATTTTTTTGATATATTATCGGAATTTAAATCGTGAGCGACCGGTTAATATTTTTTTACGAGCCTCAAATTTTGAGATAATCTTCGTTTAGATATAATCACACTTTTGCGACTGTGGCCGGACGAAAAAATTTTTTTTTTTTTTGGGACACCCTAATATATATCCTTAATTCGATAGCGAAAATAAAGGTTTACAATAAAATCTTACCGAGAAAGACCGACAGGGCTGCACGGCTGTTCATCATGACTCTTCGCCTGCCTAGAACAGATTGAAGGTTTAACTTAGTGTCATTCATCTATTATGTTATACACTTTGCCAATTGACACGAATTGCCCCATTTAGCAGGGGACTACTCTTCATCCGTTAAACGGCGAGCTATCACAAACCGAATGCCCCCACTCACATAAACGGTCATACTTTTTTAACCGCGTTCGACGCGACATCTTGGCGGAGGGCCCTCGAACCGTACCCACGTTATTCATTGGCAGAGTATACAGGGTGTTTCGTAATTGGCATACACGGTTGATATTTCTAAGAATATTTTGATCTGACGAGTATGAAACTACTCTGTGTTTTGTTGTACGATGAGTAGTTTCGGACATACAGCGATTCTGCGACAGCCAATCAGAGTACACCTTTAACCGAGGCGTCGTGGCACGAATAACAATAGGAAACTTCGATGTACTTTGCTTCACGGTGGTCAGACAAACAACAGTCGGTTGTCAGTGCGTTCGGTGTATGAACCGAAGCGAACGTCAAACAACTGACAGTTAGGCTACCAGCCGCGCGTATAACACATAAAATGGTAATACTTTTTTCAGGATAAATTTATGTAATGCCGTAAAGAGCGCGAAAACTGATTGATTTAAACATCCGGTTTAAACAACCGTGTATCCCAATTATCGTTCCACCTTGATTTGAACGCGAAATAGTGATGTATTTTTTTTATCCATTCTTCAAATATTTTAGAGTTGAAGCCGCTTCAAATGAGCATTCATTTTTCGATATTTGTTACTTTTGTACGCATTGTTTTATTAGCAATGTTGCTTCGACTCCGTGTAGAGAACATGAAATTATTACCACAGTGGTTCCACCTTGATCTGAACGCGAAATAGTTTTTTTTTTTTTTCGATTTTTAAATTTTTTTCGAGTCGAAGCAACTTCAAATAAGCATTCATCGTCGATATTCGTTACTTTTGTACGCATTGTTTTATTTGCAGCGTTGCCTCGACCCCGAATATGGAACATCAGAATATTTCCATAGTCGTTCCACCTTAATTTGAAGTTGCTTCGACTCTAAAAAAATTGAAAAATTGAAAAAAAAAGAAAAACTATTTTTCCAGTAAGAAAAACGTGCAGTGCCGGTTGGAACTGTGTGCCGTCAGAAATGAGTTACCTACGACCGAATGTAACGACACTGTGTCGGCATAGCGTGCTGAAGCCGGCACTGTGCCTGCACCGTTGTAGGATGGCGTGCAGTATAGAGGGACTGCACGATGTGTTGGAACGGTGGTGATACCGTGCCGTTTTTAGCCAGTTGTATCGTCACCGTGACGTTCGGTCGCACATAACGGCACGGTTCCGACACGCCGTGCCGTGTCGCTACCATGCCGCTATATTTCTATCTGGGTTGCGTTCAGATCAAGCTGGAACCACTGTGGTACTCGCGCAGAAAAAAATAGTACCGTAAGGACTCCCGGCAGGACTCCCCCCGGGAGCCTGCCGGGAGTCCCTCCGGGTTTCCGGTGAGACCCGTTCGAAGCCCGCGAGAGACCTGCGGAAGGCCCGCATGACCAATTTTCAATATATTGAAAAATGATCATCACAGCGTGTTCTTGCGGCGTAGGTATTACACACCACCACGGTCATTTCGGATAGGAAGTCATAAAAGAAGAGAATATCAAAAGCACTCCAGGTAAGTGGGGATTCGGGAATCGTCCTGAATATCCGAAAAATTCGACGAAGATATCAAACCAGATAGTCAGCTTTCACATTATTCTGTTTATATCTTTGTCGATATCGTGAACAATATCTTGGTCGATATCTTGGTTGATATCTTCGTTGATATCTTGATTGATATCTTCGTCGATATCTTGATTGATATCTTCGTCGATATCTTGATTGATATCTTCGTCGATATCTTGATTGATATCTTCGTCGATTGATATCTTGAACAATATCTTCCATGATATTTTGCCGAATATCTGGTTGATATCTTCCTCGATAACTTGAACAATATCTTCCTTGATATTTTGCCGAATATCTGGTCGATATCTTCCTCGATATCTTCTTCGATAACTTGAACGATATGTTCCTTGATATTTTGCAGAATATCTGGTACAATATCTAGTTTGATATCTTCGTCGATATCTTTGTCGATTTCTTCGTCGAATATTTCGGAATGTTTCGAATATTCATGACGATTCCCGAATCCCCACTTACCTGGAGTGCTTTTGATATTCTCTTCTTTTATGACGGCCTATACGAAATGACCGTGGTAGTGTGTAATATCTACGCCGCAAGAACATGCTCTGAAGATCATTTTTCAATATATTGGATATATTGAAAATTGGTCATCCGGGCCTTCCGCAGGTCTCTCGCGGGCTTCGAACGGGTCTCACCGGAAACCCGGAGGGACTCCCGGCGGGACTCCCCCCGGGAGTCCTGCCGGGACTATTTTTTTCTGCGCGGGTAATATTTTCATGTTCCCTACACGGGGTTGAAGCAACGCTGTTAATAAAACAATGCGAACAAAAGTAACAAATATTGAAAATGAATGCTCATTTAAAGTTGCTTCGACTGTGAAAAAATGTAAAAAAAAAAAAATACAACACTATTTCGCGCTCAAATCAAGGTGGAACGACTGTGGAAATATTCCGAGGTACCATATTCGGGGTCGAAGCAACGCTGTTAATATAACAAAGCATACAAAAGTAACAAATATCGAAAATGGATGCTCATTTGAAGTTACTTCGACTCTAAAAAATTTGGAAAATTGAAAAAAGGAAATACATCACTATTTCGCGTTCACATCAAGGTGGAATGACTGTGGCAGTGCTTCATCGAACAACCGAATGTTTAAATCAATCAGTTTTCGAGCTCTTTACGGCATTAGATAAATTTATCCTGAAAAAAACATTACAATTTTATGTGTTATACGCGCGGCTGGTAGCCTAACCGTCAGTTGTTTGACGTTCGCTTCAGTTCGTACACCGAACGAACTAACAAACGACTGTCGGTTGTCTGAACACCGTGAAGCAAAGTACATCGAAGTTTCCTATTGTTATTCGTGCCACGATGCCTCGGCTAAAGGTGTACTCTGATTGGCTGTCGCAGAATCGCTGTATCTCCGAAACTACTCATCGTACAACAAAACGCAAAGTAGTTTCATACTGGTCAGATCAAAATATTCTCAGAAACATCAACCGTGTATGCCAATTACGAAACTCCCTGTACACGCTCAGGCTTCAAAACACTTGCGAGAAACGCTCCATCCCTTCGCCATCTAGCGGAGCATTAGGCACCAGTGTTTCGTATGATACCACTAGATGACGGACGGACAAAGCGTTTCTCGCAAGTGTTTTGAAGTCTCAACGTATATAAGAATGCGAAGCTGCCTGAGTTCGACTACACACGAAGGGTCTACTCTTCGAATGTGTCGGGCGTACCAACCCTTTAATATTGGAGAAGATAAAAGATTCTGTTCCGTGTTATACTTTTGATTCGCGATTTGAAATGTCACACAAGAAAAAAACTAAAACAAAACATAATGCAAGTAACAGATACAAAGAAATAAAACGCTTACGATTTCTAACTGACGGTCAAAAAAGATCGATAACGATTTTTAGCACAGCATGGCGTGTCACCATTTTTTAA